>JAODAL010034552.1:0-44101 GCA_025379985.1 Phyllomedusa bahiana
AAAATTATGTTTAGAAAAATATATATGTATATGGAAGTATATTAACTAATACATTAAAATAGAGACACAAAGGATCACACATATAAACTTCTTTGTTCCCATCCACAACAAGATACCCCAATGAGCTGAGAATATCTATACAGTCAGCCCGGGGGATAGATAGCCCAAAGGCCGGAGAAAAATATATACAGCACCCCTGGGGCCTGGTCCCCCAATAAGCCGGGGAAAATACTATACAGTAAAGAGTTTGGGGACTAAGACCCCAAATAGAGCCCGGGAAATTTTAAACAGCACCCTGGGGACCTAGGAGCCCCAAAGAGCCGGGGGAATATCTATACAGTCCCCTGGACCTAAGTAGCGCAATGGGCCGGGGAAATATCTAAAACAGCAGGGGGACCAGAGAGCCCAATAGAGCCGGGGGAAATCATTCAGTCCCCCCTGGGACCTAGAGTGCGCAATAGACCTGGGAATATTAACAGTCGGGCCCTGAGTACCCCAAATAGAGCGGGGAATATCAAACTTTCTCCGGGGACCTAGAGTACGCAATAGAGCCTGGGAATATCTATACAGTCAGTCCGGGGGGCCCAGAGTACCCCAAAAAGGCCTGGGGAATATTTTAACATCAGCAGGGGGCCCTAGAGTACCCAAAACCCCTGAGGAATTTATAAGTCAGCCCGGGGATTAGGGTACCCCAGGGCTTTTGTACAACAACTTGCAGTCAGGGCACACTGTGTACTGCCCTGACTGCTGCCTGTATCAGTATAAGTCTAATGTATAAGTATATATGAATATGCTAAAACATTACTTAGTGTAAAAAGAAAATGAAATTTGTTTTCCCTTCATGGAAAAATTTAAAAAAAAAAAAAGTAAAAAAAAATTTTTTTTTTTCTTTTGCAGCTGCCGGCCTCAGGTCAAACATTACAAGATACTGGCCACAGACCACGGCTTCACCATTGAATTAGACAGGCCCGTAAGTATTTGTTGCTGTATCTTCCTGCTGTTCTTTAATATATTGTACATAAAACAGTAAATTTAGTGCTTTTTTTTCAGTTTCCCAAACATGATTTTGTTAAATCTAAGCCCCAAAACACAAATGTGACATTCAACCTCTCACAGCACAAAAACCAGCGGAAATATCTTCAAATGGTAAAAAAAAAAAAATCCAGCCCCTTTTACTGATGACTGGTGCAAATAGCTGGTGGCATTTTGATAGAAAACAATGATAATGTATGGTAAGCAGGGCTCTTTGGGTTTGGCTTGAGCTGGGGGTTGGTCCAAAATGGCTCTGTTGTTACTATGGGATTGATTGTTTGCATGGGCTCTGTTTGGTTTGCATGACTGATTAATTGCTAGGGTCTCTGTTTGGGTTCCTATGGGGCTCTGATTGGTTTCTATGAGCTTGTTTGGGTTTCTATGACTCGTTTTTTAAAAATTTTTCTGATTGGTTGCAGGGGGTTTCTGATTGGTTGCTATGGGCTTGTTTGGGTTTTCTATTAGCTCTGTTGGTTAAGTGGCCTGATTTTGGGCTTGGGCGTGTTTGGTCCTTGAGCTCTGTTTGGGGCTAGGGCTCGTTTGGGTGACTAGGGGGTCTGTTTTGGTTGCTAGGGGCCTGATTGGTGGCTATGGTTTGATTGGTTGCTAGGGGTCTAAAGGGTTTGCTAGGGCTCTGATTGGGGGCTATGGCCCTTGTTTGGGTGGCTATGGTTTTGTTTTTTGGGCTATGGGCTGTGTTTGGCCCACTTGAGCTCTGATTGGGGGTATGGGTTTGATTGTGACTATGATTGATTGGTGGCATGGGCTCTGATTGGTCGCTAGGGGTTCTGATTGGTCCAGGGTTTTCTTATTGGTTGCTAGGGGTTTTGTTTGTTGCTTGGGTCTGTTGGTTGAATGGGCTTGTTGGGTTGATTGGGCTCTGATTGGTTGCTATGAGCTCTGTTGGTTCAAAGGGGCTCTGATTGGTGGTTATGAGCCTGATTGGTTGCTGGGGGCCGATTTTTGGCTAGGGTTTGATTGGCACTATGAGCTCTGATTGGTCACTTGACTCTGATTGGTCGTTTGGGGCTCTACGGTTGGGTGTGAGCTCTATTGGCCCCGCTAGACTTATTGGGGGCTAGGTCTGATCGGTTGGGTGTGACTCTGATTGGCGCTATGAGTCTGTTTGGGTCATGAGCTCTGATTTGGTCGCTATGACTCTGTTTTTCTATGGCTTGATTGGTTCTATGACTTGTTGGTGTTTGGGCCTGATTGGGGCTACGGGCCTGTTTGGTCTTATGAGCTCGATTGTTCTCTATGAGCTCTGTTTGGGTTGTTATGGGGCCTGATTGGTCACAGGGCTTGATTGGCTCTATGAGCTCTGATTGGTGGCTTGAGGTCTGAATGGTTAATATGGGCCTGATTGGTTACTATGGGTCTGATTGGTTGCTATGACCCTCTATGGTGGCTGGGGGCTCTATTGGTTGCTAGGGCCCGATTGGTAAAAAATGGCTCTGATTGGTACATGGGCTCTGATGGTCTCAAATGGCCTTTTTAAGGTCGCTATGGGGTCGATGGTTAAAAAAGGGCCCCTGATTGGGTTACAGGGGGCTCAGATTGTTGCATAGCCGTTTGGTGGCTATGGGCTTGTTTGGTGCTAGGGGCCTTGTTGGGTTGCTATAGCTCTGATTGATGCTATGGCCTGATTGGGGCTAGGGCTCTGATTGGCCCCATGGCTTGTTTGGGTTGCTATGGGCTCTGATCGTTTTGGTGGAGCTCGATTGGTCCCGTATGAGCTCTGATTGGTGGCTATGGGTCTGATGGGTTTGGTGTGAGTCTGTTTTGGCCTATGAGCTCGTTTGGTCACTAGAGCTCTTTTTTCGTATTCCGCTTGGTCATTTAGAGCTCTGAGGGTTGTTTGGGCTCTGATGGTTTTGCTTGAGTTTGTTTGGGGGCTAGGGGCTCTGATTGGCCAGGGGCTCGATTGGTCCTATAGCTCTATGGTTGCTAGAGGTCTAAATGGTTAATATGGGCCTGATTGGTTGCTATGGCTCTGTGGTGGATGGGGTTTGTTTGGTTGCTTGGCCTGATTGATGCTAGGGGCCCCTGTTGGTGGCTATGGCTCTGTTTTGGTCTCTATGAGTCTGATTGGCTCTATGGCTTATTTGGCCCAATGGCCCTGTTGGTTGTATGGCCTCTGATTGGTTTATCCCTTGATTGGGGGCTAGGGCTCTAAATTGGTGGCTAGGGGGTTTGATTGGGGGTATGAGCTCGTTTGGTGTAGGGGCCGATTGGCTGCGTCCCTGTTGGTTGCTATGGGCTCTAAATTGGGTTGCTAGGGTCTGTTGGGTGGATGAGCTCTGTTTGGGGTTCTAGGGGCTCTGATTGGTTTGCAGGGGCTCTGATTGGTTGCTAGGGGGCTTGATTGGCCCTATGAGCCTCTGATTGGTCATATGACCTGATTGGTCGTATGGGCCTGATTGGTTGCTAGGGCTCTGATCGGTTGGTGTGAGCCTGATTGGTTGCTAGAGCTCTGTTGGGTTGCAATGACTTTGATGCTGGCTAGGGCTCGATGGTGGCTATGAGCCTGACTGACGCTATGGGTCTGTTTGGTCGCAAAGGGCCGGGTTGCTATGGGCTCTGATTGGTTGCTATGAGCTCTGATTGGTGGTATGGGGCTCTGATTGGCTGCTATGGGCAGGAAACACGGTCTGGACAGTTTTCATACATAAGCCCCTTAGGATATGATCACACGACGGATTCAGACGCTGACATTTTTAGCGCTAAATCCGCATTGTATCCTCATCAGAGAATTAACCCTTTACAAAGATACAACACAGGTTTCCCGAGGCGGACTGATTGCCTCCTGTGCACTATTTGGGAGATGCAGAGAACTGACGTCGCTTCTTTTAGAAGGTTGTGTTTTCTAATCTGACGCACATTTTACCTGGTTCCAAATTAAAGCTGATAATAAAACATCTGCATAAAAACCTCTTGCATCAGTGCAACGCGTGAGCCCTAGAGGCGTGCATTAACGTGCTCTCCTATCCCTCTATCACTCAGGTTCTCCTGAACAGTCTGGACGAAGTCGTCGATCACTTTATCAGGAAACGAGGAAAAACGAGGCCCTTTTTTTTCCAATATATAGACACACATTTGGTCAAACCTTATTTTTTGACTTATTATAATTTTCTTTTTTTTTTACGCTTTTAACTTATTTAAAAAAAAAAATCCAAAAGCGAAAATGAACAAAGACGCCGTAAAACAGCGACGATAAAACGGTCTTATCTAAATTGTGCTGCCGAAGATCGTAAGTGACCAAAGCACAAATAGTAGAAAAGACCTACACTTGTTTACATTCAAGATCTTGAAGGGGTTTTCCAGTTTTTTGTTTTTTTTAAATTAACATTTAGAAGATTATGGGGTCCCTGTTCTGGCGGGGGGTCCTATAGCTTTAGGTGCCACTTCCTGTTTGGGTGTGGGGGGTTCTACCTTCAGGCTCCCCCTTCCTGGGTTTAGGGGTGTGGGCGGGTTCTACAGCTTTGGTTCCCACTTCCCTTCAGGTGTGGGGGGCTTTCGCTTTTAAGGGGTCCCACTTCCTCTTTGGTGGGGGGTTTACACTTGAGGATCCACTTCCTGTTTAGGCTTGGGGGTTTCTTTTAAACTTCGGGGGTCCCCCTTTCCCGCTCAGGCTGTGGGGGGGTTCTTTAGCTCAGACTACCAAAATTCTGTTCAGGGTTTGAGTGTTCTGCACTCAGGCTCCCATTTTGTTCAGGGGTGGGATAGTTCTACGCTTCTTTAAAACCTTCCTGTTAGGGCTTGGGTGGTTTTCTACTGCTTCCAGGGCCCCACTCCTGTTCAGGCGTTGGGCAATTCTACATTTCGGCCCCCTTCCGGGGAGGCTGTGGGAGGTTCTACAGAGTTCAGGGTTCCACCCCCCGTTCGGCCCCACTTCCTGTGGGGCCGATTCTACAAATCAGGCTGCCACTTTGGTAAAGTATGGTGGGTTTTTACCATGAAAAAAATTTGAACTCTCGGTTTTTACTATTTGATCAAAAGATGTTTAAGTGCCAAAAACTTTCAACGTGTCTCAAAAAAACGGGCGTCCATCCTATCTTTTCCTCTCAACGAGCCCCAAAAGGCCCCTCGCTGGGTCCCGACTCCATGATTTAGAGAGAAAAAATAAAAAAACACCCAACCCGCAAAGCTTCCCTTCTTATGACAGCCTGTGAGAGTGGCGGGGACAGAAACCCAAAATGGAACACCCCCTTCCCTTTTAGGTTAAAATCAATTTCACCAAAATAACGTATGTTTTTTTTTTTTTTTTCTATCTGAATAATGGAGGTCGGTTGACCCAGCGAGAGGCCTGATTGGCTCGATTGAGAGGTAAAGATAGGATAGGACTGCCTGATTTTGAGATCACGTTGAAAGTCGTGGGCAGCTTAAACATCTTTTGATCAAAATATGTGAACCGAGAGTCTCAAAGTTTTTCATGTATGATAGATAGCATAAATGCTTCTTTAGGGATTTCCACGTAGTGTATTGTTCTACAGCAGTGACTCACATTTCCGCTCTTCTATTCCAAGTTGAGTCTGTTAGAGGGAAATTGCTGCTTGAAAGGTTTAAACAGTAGAGCAGAAGGTTACAGAGCTCTACAGGGTTAACGTTTGTCAGTAACATAGATAAAGCAGATGCTGTGTGCTAATAAGACACAGCAGGGAGTGACGTCACTATCCCGGCCACTGAGCAGAGAGAGGTGGTCGGTAACCTAGAGAAACTTGTACAGCAAGCAGGAGTTAAAAACTGCACTATCTCTGAAAGGAAGCAAAATCAGAAGAGCAATGTACTTGGTAATAGTCTTCATTTAACTCTGTCTACAGGTTTAAAGCTAATCACTGTGTTGAGAGGTCCCCTTTAAATGGGGCCAGGGTGGAGGGAAGATAGAAAAAAGGCGTACTTACCTCCCAGATGTGTAGCTCCCCACCAGCTCCTCTTCACCTTCTGTGCCACGTGTCATCCAACAATAGAGGCTAGTACTCCCTTCACTTACTACGGAATGCAACCAGTGCTGATACGTCACGCGGCACAGGAAGTGAGGAGGAACCGATCTCGGGGCGCTACAGGAGGTAAGTAGGCCTTTGTTTTGCATTTCACCCCACCCTGGCACTAAGTGGTCTCCTAAGTCGCCCATGTGCTGTATATACAGGCTGAATCAAAATGACCCATCTGAATACCCCAGCAAATAATGGGGGAAAGGGCCGATCTTTTCAGCTATGTCCGGAATATGGCCGCCATCTTGAAAGCCGCCATATTGGAACATGTTCAAGTTTTTCCAATGGGAAGGTGGTCATGTAGTTTATCAAAGAAGACCTGTCTGAATACCCCAACAAGTAATGGGTGAGGGGGACGATCTTTTAGGCTATGTCCAAAACATGACCGCCATCTTGAAAGCCGCCATATTGGATAAGGGCAAGTTTTTCCAATGGGAAGGTGGTCATGTCGCCTATTGAAGAAGACCAGAATTGTTTCAAGAATCCATTGCCACAATCAAATTTTGTGGTTCAAGAGTTATTGACACAAACTTCTCATTTGGGTTCATAACGATTGGATGAAGCTCTGTGTTCAACACCAGGAACGACATATTGAACACATCAAATAGCTATTGTCATTGTTGTTGCAACTTTCTGTGTCAATAACTTTAGAGCCACAAGAGATATTGCAAATCTGATTGTGGCAATTGATTCCTGAGACAATTCTGGTCGTCTTCGATAGGCGACATGACCACCTTCCCGTTGGAAGAACTTGCCCATGATCCAATATGGCGGCTCTTCTGATCTTCTTTGATAGGCGACATGACCACCTTCCCATTGGAAGAACTTGCCCATGATCCAATATGGCGGCTCTTCTGATCATCTTTGATAGGCGACATGACCACCTTCCCATTGGAAAAACTTGCCCTTGATCCAATATGGCGGCTTTCAAAATGGCGTCATTGTTCTGGACATAGCCTAAAAGATCGGCCCTCTCACCCATTACTTGCTGTTGGAATCAGATTGGTCATTTATCCTTTAATTTCTGAAATAAAACAGTGTCCTGGGACTTTTGGCTCACTCTGTGCATATATGCAGTATATATAATACCATAACAAAAAATAACATATATTTGAATTATTAATTTTCGTTCTTACATATATAAATATGGATGATTGATTTTTGCTTTTTTTCGTTCTATTACTTTACTATATCTACTTATGCAGTTGTTGGGTTCAGCAGATGGATGGTAGTCATTGATGGGTCGTCCTAGCCCAGCCATCCATGGCAGTGCTACAGGTTGCATGATGTCTTGAAGGTGCTGCTCCAACTTTTAAGACCCCCAACTATCCTGAAGACCATTTCCTATAAACCCTGGGTGGAAAGCTTATAATAGTAGGGGAGGAAAGGGAGGGCGGGTTGTCTGTCTATAACAGCACTCACTGCTTTATGGTTCTCACATAAAACCGAACTTTGAATTTTGCCACGTATTGGCGATTTAATACGGCCGAAACGGGCGCCGCAATTACGGTAATTCAGAACTCTCATAGAGAACTACGAATGACGTCTCGTCTCCCCCGGCGTACAATACCATCATACTGTACGCCGGGGGAGAGGTGACAGGTCATTTCTTCGTGACGCTTACGTGCCCCTGATAGTGAAGTCGAATGGGGCCACCCCCTGTGCTTTAGAAGTACGGGGTAACTGCGGTTTGTTTGGGCTTCACCATCTCTTTTCTATCACGGTGCCCGCCCTCTTCCCTGGACATAAAGGGATTTATCGCTTCATCAGTTCGGTCTGTTTCATTGTATTTTCATTTTCTCAGTCCTCAAATCCAGGGGCGTTTCTTCCCCTTACAGCCGGGTGTTTCTTAACTGAAGGGGGATGACATCATCCCCCCCTTCACTGTTCGTGCTCACTCCCGAGTCAGTGTGTTTGTTTGAGATCAGTGGGAGGGGATAGTAGAGCCCTGCTTTACCCCCCCCCCCCGCCATCTCTGTCCGAGTCCACATGTCGCTGTGTCATTCCCCTCCCTATGCAGTCTTATTTTGTAAGAGCTTCTTGTTTACATACCAAAGCCCACCATTCAGTCTAGACAGTCTTCTATGAACTCAGAGTACTGATCTCTTCTCCTCTCACAGCTGGAGGTTTGTTACAGTTGAATCCAGTCTTCTATGAACTCATCCAGGGCAGCACAGATCTGTCTCCTTTCTATGTTTACACGCAGGAGCATTAGGCACCAAGCACAATTCTGCTGTTTTCTGGTTGTAGAAACAGCTGCATTGTTACTGTGCAGCTCTTGGCTGTGCAGAGTGAAATGTTGCCGGCCCCTTATTCTGAGTGAGAGAGGCAGGAATGCGCACTCCCGTGAATACGACCGGGGGCCAGAAAGAATGTAAATTAGTAGAGCCGTCAACCAATGAAATGCAAGGAGGTGGGATCCGACCGGCACTGGGGAACTGTGTTTACAGAAAACGAAGGTAAGGGAGACGGTGAAAACAAGACAGCTCTGAAAATGACATCCAATTGCAAAGTTGCTTGTTTTCACTGTCCCCTTATTCTGAAGACCATTTAATGTAGTGAGAAAACCCCTTTAATGCATCTTCTAGTATTTTCTTTCCATTATCTCTGAAAAAAATGTCTAAAATATCAAAATATTTAATTTCTAAGATTCTAAAATTCATGGAGTTGTAAAAAAAAATGAAAAAATTGATCGTTCTCTGGACTCTGTATGTACATGTAGTACTTCCTCCTGTTCACGTGTTGTGGTCCAAATATTTCCTTCAAACATCTCAAATGTTTGAACTTTTTTATTTTCTGCTAAATCAACTCTGATTTTAATCAATGCAATGAAGGTGAATTAGCACAAAGCTAAGAGGTGCCACAATAGGGCCCCATTTATATCTTGTTTTCAGACCCCATTCACGGTATCCATCAGGGTACATTTTTAATGACTATGGGGCCTAAATAATAACATAGCAAGATAATACAACTTAAAAGGGTTTTGCTACTAAGTGAGTTCCTTACCTCTGATCTGCTCAGGAGAGAAGATAAACAAAGCATGCTGAGTCACAGGGGAGAGGGAGGAGGGGTAAAGCAGAGAGCGAGGAAGCAGGGAGAAATCTGCAAAGTTTACTCAAATAATTACATTTCAACCAGTAGAGTTCTCTATACAGCAGACAGCCCTCATACACTGCACTTTTCTCCCCAGCCCCTTGCAAGCTCCTTCATGTTCCCTGTCATCAGATAAGAAGTGCAAACACGCAAGCACGGTCAGATCAGCTCCTGTCAGTGTCCTGGTCATGTCTAATGTAAACTGTCAGGAAACTAAGGGGGGCTGAGCAATGCTGTGGCTCTCAGAGGCTTCATTTTTTTGTAATCACATATATTTAGAAAAGTGATTAAATACCCATTTTGTAGGATCCCACATCAACATTACATCGTGGCAAAACCCTTTTAAAACAGGTATCTCTACACAATACATCACCCCATCAGCTCTATGTGCATAGACAGAGGCGTAACTGATGTGGTATAAGGGCTTTTGGATCCCCTCAGGCTGCTGGGTTCAGTAGCGGCTGCTACCTCTGCACCCCCTATAGCTGCACCCCTGCTCACAGACACAAAAATAAAACATACAAAGAAAAGAACATTGCACCTACCGTGAAGCATGGAGGAGGCTTGCTTATGTTTTGGGGGCTGATTTGCTGTATCTGGCACTGGGTGTCCATCCAAACATAAGGAAACAAAAAAGATCAAAATTGGTGGGAGAGCATCTGAAGCAGAACCCCTCAACTCCAAAATATTAAAGAAATAAAGAAAATAAGTTGCACCACTACATATATTAAAAAAAAAAGTGAATTTAATTACCCCAGTCTATACACGCTCAGCCCTTCTTTTGAGACATTTTCAAGCCAGGTGTCTTGAATCTGTGCAGGATACAATGAAATCTCGAGACTATCAAGGCATTCTGGAGCAGAATGAGCTGCCCAGTGTCAGGAAGCTGGGTCTCAGTTGCAGGTCATAGATCTTCCAACATGATAATGACCCACGAGGAGTGGGACAAATATCTGTGGACAGCTGGAGCATGAGGAGTGGGCCAAATACTTGTGGACAGGTGGAGAACGAGGAGTTGACCAAATACCTGTGGACAGCTAGAGCACTAGGATTGGGCCAAATACCAGTGGACAGCTGGAGCAGAAGGAGTGGGACAAATACCTCTGGACAGCTAGAGCACGAGGAGTGGAACAAATACCTGTGGACAGCTAGAGCACGAGGACTGGGCCAAATACCAGTGGACAGCTGGAGCACAAGGAGTGGGCTAAATACCAGTGGACAGCTGGAGCACGAGGAGTGGGACAAATACCTGTGGACAGCTGGAGCATGAGGAGTGGGACAAATACCTGTGGACAGCTGGAGCACGAGGAGTGGGACAAATACCTGTGGACAGCTGAAGCACAAGGAGTGGCCCAAATACCTTTGGACAGCTGGAGCAGGAGGAGTGGGCCAAATACCTGTGGACAGCTAGAGCACGAGGAGTGGGCAGAACATCTGTGGACAGCTGAAGCACGAGGAGTGGGCCAAATACCGGCGAAAAGCCTCTTTTATTAGTTTCATTTTTTACATTTTTGGTTGAACTAGAAATCGAAAGGAATGTCTAATTTTCATTAGTTGATTTTCAATAAATTGAAATTGATTTTGCTCATTCTTGGGCCCCACCAGTGAAGTTGATTCTTGGGGCCCACCAGTGAAGTTGATACTTGGGGCCCACCAGTGAAGTTGATTTTTGGGGCCCAGCAGTGGAGTTGATTCTTGGGGCCCAGCAGGGATGGGTAATTCTTGGGCCCACCAGTGGAGTTGATTCTTGTGGGCCCACCAGTGGAGTTGATCTCTTGGGGCCCACCAGTGGAGTTGATTATTGGGGCCCACCAGTGGAGTTGATTATTGGGCCCACCGTGAGCTTGTTATTGTGGCCCACCATTGTAAATGATTCTTGGGGCCCACCAGTGGAATTGATTGTTGGGGCCCACCAATGGAAATGATTCAAGGAGCCCAACAGTGGAGTTGATTATTGGGACGCACCAGTGGAGATGATTCTTAGAGCCACCAGTGGAGATGATTCTTGGGGCCACCAGTGGAGTTGATTCTTGGGGCCACCAGTGGAGTTGATTATTGGGGCAACCAGTGGAGTTGATTCTTGGAGCCCACCAGTGGAGTTGATTATTGGTACCCACTAATGGAGTTTACTCTTGGGGCTCACCACTGTGGATGATTCTTGGGCCCCACCGGTGGAGTTCATTTTTGTGCCCACCAGTGGAGATGAATCTTGGGCCCCACCAGTGGAGTTGATTTTTGGGGCCCAGCAGTGGAGTTCATTCCCGAGTCCCACCAGTGGAGCTGATTCTTGGGATGCACAAGTGGAATTCATTCTTTGGTAGATTCTTGAATTCTGGGACCGGACTTCATGAAAAGGAAGATAAGGCATTGGACTTTTAACATTAAGGGTCACATCTATGAAAACTGTCTTGGTCTAAGACTGTCTTTGTTGCCCATAGCAACCAATCACAGTTCCTCTTTCATTTCATCTACTGCTCTGAAAAAACTAAAGGGGCGCTCTGATTGGTTGCTATGAGCGCTGATTGACTGCTATGAGCTCTGATTGGTTGCTATGGGCTATGATTGGTTGTTATGGGCTCTGATTGGTTGTTATGAGCTTTGATTGGTTACTATGAGCTCTGATTGGTCGATATGGGCTCTGATTGGTGGCTATGAGCTCTGATTGGTCGCTATGAGCTGTGGTTGGTTGCTATGGGCTCTGATTGGTTGCTATGAGCTCTGATTGGTTGCTATGAGCTCTGATTGGTTGCTATGGGCTCTGATTGGTTGCTATGGGCTCTGATTGGTTGTTATGAGCTCTGATTGGTTACTATGAGCTCTGATTGGTTGCTATGGGCTCTGATTGGTTGCTATGAGCTCTGATTGGTAGCTATGGGCTCTGATTGGTGGCTATGGGCTCTGATTGGTGGCTATGGGCTCTGATTGGTGGCTATGGGCTCTGATTGGTGGCTGTGGGCTCTGATTGGTCGCTATGAGCTCTGATTGGTTGCTATGGGCTCTGATTGGTGGCTATGGGCTCTGATTGGTTGCTATGGGCTCTGGTTGGTTGGTATGAGCTTTGATTGGTCGCTATGAGCTGTGATGGGTCGCTATGGGCTCTGATTGGTGGCTATGGGCTCTGGTTGGTGGCTATGGGCTCTGATTGGTGGCTATGAGCTCTGATTGGTTGCTATGAGCTCTGATTGGTTGCTATGGGCTCTGATTGGTTGCTATGGGCTCTGCTTGCTATGGGCTCTGCTTGGTTGCTATGAGCTCTGATTGGTTGCTATGGGCTCTGATTGGTTGCTATTGGCAACAAAGAAAGTCTTAGACCAAGACAGTTTTCATACATGTCCCCCTAACTGTCTAGTTTACACTTGATGGTCCATTTATTCCAATCCAAGGACACGTAACCTGAACAATGTTTGCTCAAATCTCTAAAAAAAAAAAGCATTGCAATAACACAACTAATAATAACAATATGATTTATTGTATATTAACAAAAATACTAATGATAATATTAACAAAATATTTATAATATGTTACTAACAATAATACATCTTCATAATTTATTCATATGAATAATAAAGATAATAATATTAACCCCTCCACTTTCAGAATTTTCTATGTAATAATAACAGTACTAATAGTGGTCATCACACAGTTAAAAGGTCTGTTTTGTAGCCTAAAAAAGAGCTGCAAATTTTCTTAAATACGATCACAAAAATTTACTCACCTATTCAATCCACTGTTGATCCGGGGCAGATGCAAATAATGTATTGTACTTACTGGTATCAAAGTACTAAGTAAAAAAAAAATTTAAAAAAATCTAAATAATGTTCATTTATTTACTATTCATTGATGGCATTTTATTCAAACATGGATATAGACACTCTAGGGAAGGCAGTTAGGTCTCTGGTGCCACCTCCTAGAAGTAGCATCCCTTACAGTCACCTCTGACCCACCTAACTTGAAACATGATTTGGGATTTTAAACCAAACCAGTAACAGCTGATTTGGGGGTTTTGCTTGATATCTGGCTCGATTTTTAGGGGAGCAATATTTCTCATTGGGGAGAGCACTATAAAGGTGTAGTGAGACGTACAGGCCATGCAATGCTCCCTGGGAATTGAAATATGCAAATAGGCTCTAGGAAGGAAAGCTAGAGCCAGTAGGTGGCATTAGAGTTTTGTCTCTCTTCTCTGGAGGCTTTTTGCATATTTGATTATCCTAAGGAGCATTGCATGGCTTTTAGTGTTCTCTTCAAGGAGATTCTTTACCCCCCAGATGCAAGTTTATTCAAAACATACCTTATAACCTCATGAATATGGCAGAGTATGAATGGAGGTACGCAAAGTCACTTTCTGGACTTCTATTATGAAGCCATAGGCATTCTGTTCAAAGTTCTGACGGAGGCACATTTGGGGCCTTCAGATGTCTATAGTTGCCTATTATGGCTCCATATGACTTAGAGGTTGGATAGAGGCACATTTGGGACCCTTACAAATCTATGGGTGCGTATTATCACTCCATATAACTTGAAGGTATGATGGAGACACACTTGGGGCCCATACAAATCTATGGGTGCGTATTATGGCTTTATATAACTTGAAGGTATGATGGAGACACACTTGGGGCCCATACAGATCTATGGGTGCCTATTATGGCTTCATATAACTTGAAGGTATGATGGAGACACACTTGGGGCCCATACAGATCTATGGGCACCTATAATGGCTCCATATAACTTGGAGGTTGGATGGAGGCACACTTGAGGCCCATACAAATCTATAGGTGTCTATTACGGCTCCATATAACTGAAGGTATGATGGAGGCACACTTGGGGCCCATACAAGTCTATGGGTGCAAATTATAGCTCTATATGACTTGGGGCCCATACAAATCTATGGTTGCCTATTATGGCTCTATATAACTAGGAGGTAGGATGGAGGCACAATTGGGACCAACATGAGTCTATGTGCGCCTATTATGGCTCTATATAGCTTGGAGGTTAGATGGAGACACACTTGGGACCAACACAAGTCTATGAGCACCTATTATGGCTCTATATAACTTGGAGGTTGGATGGAGGCACACTTGAGGCCCATACAGGTCTATAGGCACTTATTATGGCTCTATATAACTTGGAGATTAGATGGAGGTGCACTTGGTACTAACACAAGTCTATGGGCACCTATTAAGGCTCTACAGTATATCACTTGCAGGATAGATGGAGGCACACTTGGGGCCCACACAGGTCTATAGGCACGTATTATGGCTCTATATAACTTGGCCCAACAGATGGAGACACACTTGCGACTAACACAAGTCTATGGGCACCTATTATGGCTCTATATGACTTGGAGGTTAGATGGAGGCAAACTTGGGACCAACACGAGTCTATGGTTGACTGTTATGGCTCTATACAACTAGGAGATTAGATGGAGGTGCACTTGGGACTCATACAAGTCTATGGGCACCTATTATGGCTCCATATAACTTGAAGGTATGATGGAGGCACACTTGGGGCCCATACAAGTCTATGGGCGCCTATTATGGCTCTATATAACTTGGAGGTTAGATGGAGGCACACTTGGGACCAACACAAGTCTATGGGCACCTAATATGGCTCTATATAACTTGGGGGTTGGATGACGGCACACTTGGGGCCCATACAAGTCTATGGGCACCTATAATGGCTCTATATAATATTGGAGGTTAGATGGCAGGTGCACTTGCAACCAACACAAGTCTATGGCACCTATAATGGCTCTCTATAACTTGAATGTATGATGGAGACACACTTGGGACCCTTTACAAGTCTATGGTGCCTGTTATTTTGGATCTATATAACTTGCAGGTTAGATGGAGGCACACTTGGGGACCATACAAGTCTATGGGCGCCTATTATGGCTCTATATAACTTGGAGGTTAGATGGAGGCACACTTGGGACCAACACAAGTCTATGGGCACCTAATATGGCTCTATATAACTTGGGGGTTGGATGACGGCACACTTGGGGCCCATACAAGTCTATGGGCACCTATAATGGCTCTATATAATTTGGAGGTTAGATGCAGGTGCACTTGCAACCAACACAAGTCTATGGGCACCTATAATGGCTCTCTATAACTTGAATGTATGATGGAGACACACTTGGGACCCTTACAAGTCTATGGGTGCCTGTTATTTTGGATCTATATAACTTGGAGGTTAGATGGAGGCACACTTGGGGACCATACAAGTCTATGGGCACCTATTATGGCTCTATATAACTTGGAGGTTGGAGATATAATACAACCATGTGCATAAACACTAAGTAAATGCCTAAACCTAAGAGGGTTTAGAAGGAAATAAATTTTATTAGGATGGGTACAGGTCCACTTGGCCTTGCTGGAACATAAAATCTGTATTCTATAAGTAAATTATATTGAAGAGGTGAGTAAATGCCCCTTATAACTGCCCCATTTCTGAAACATTAGGGACGACAGTTTCCAGATTATGTACTAAATGTTATTAGACATTTGAGCAAACGGTTGTGGTTTGTCCGAAAGCCACATAAAAAGCCACTCGATGTGTTAATGCACAGTCCGGTTTTGTCGTTGTGTTTCAGGTGACAGTGTTAAAGAGACTGGAAAAGTGTCTGACAGTCAGCTTGAAACGTCAAAGAAATCTCCATCATCCAAAATACAACATTTAGTGAGTCACTTCTCCCAAGACAAATCTATCCCCGCGCAACGTGGAAAGGAAAATGCCTACGTAAACGGTGATCATTTTTTTTTGTTTGTGCATGTTCGGGGGTCACTCGTAGCTCGGAAAGACTATACAAGGGGTCGTCTCAATGAGATCAGTGCCAGGACTTTCACAATCACTAGAATTGGGGTCCTAAGTCCCAGGACTGCAATGAGCATGATTTTGAATAGAGCCAAAAATCGAGCATTTGACTACTGCTTGATTCAAAGTCAAAGGGGGTGATGGAGACCACGAAGGGCTCAATGTTTTTCATCAGCCCGGTAGACCGCCATTCCAGTTAAGCTCTTTGGGACGACCAATATAGTGATCATTGGGGCCACCAGTGAGCAAATATTTATTTTGAAAAGAGCCAAAGTAAAGTATTTGACGATCCCTCCATACAAAGTCAAAGGGGGTAATGAAGACCACGCGGGGCTCGATGGTTGTCTTCACTGTAGACCGCCATTGCACTCAAGCTCCTTGGGACTACCATTCTAGTGATCCTCGGGGGTCACCAGTAATCATACATTTATTTATTTTCAAAAGAGCAAACGTCGAGCATTTGACTCCCACTCCAGTCAAAGGGGGTGATAGAGACCACATGGGGCTTGGTGGTTTCCATCAGCACGGTAGACCGCCGTTCCACTCAAGCTCTTTGGGAGTGCCATTCTAGTGATCATCGGGGGTCTTACGTTTATCTATTTTGAAAAGAGCCAAAGTCAAGCATCTGACTACCACTCCATACAAAGTCAAGGGGGGGCAATGAAGACCACGCGGGGCTCAATGGTTGTCTTCACTGTAGACCGCCATTGCACTCACGCTCCTTGGGACTGCCATTCTAGTAATCATCGGGGGTCACCAGTAATCATACATTTAATTATTTTGAAAAGAGCCATCTGACTACCACTCCAGTCAAAGGGGGGTGATGGAGACCACATGGGGCTTGGTGGCTTCCATCAGCACGATAGACTGCCGCTCCACTCAAGCTCTTTGGGAATGCGAATTTAGTGATAATTGGGGCCACCAGTTATCATACCTTTATTTTAAAAAGAGCTAAAGTCGAACATTTGACTACCACCCCATACAAAGTCAAAGGGGGGTGATGGAGACCACACGGGGCTTGGTGGTTTCTGTTAACACTGTAGACTGCTGCTCCATTCAGGCTCCTTGGGACCGCCATTCTAGTGATCATTGGAGGCCACCAGTGATCTTACATTTATCTATTTTAAAAAGAGCCAAAGGTGCGTGTTTGACTACCACTCCATTCAAAGTTGAAGGGGGTGATGGCAACCACGTGGGGCTTGGTGGTTTCCATCAGCACAGTAGACCACCATTCCATTTAAGTTCTTTAGGACTGTCAATTTAGTGGTAATTGGGGCCACCAGCGATCATACATTTATCTATTTTGAAAAGCACCAAAGTTGGTCATTTGATGACCACTCCAAAATCAGAAGGGGGTGATAAAGACAACACGGGGCTCGATGCTTTTCATCAGCCCAGTAGATCACCACCCCATTTAAGCTCTATGGGACCACCAATCTAGTCATCATTGGGGCCTCTGTCATGCACCGCGGACATGCCCCTGCCTGCCGTGGCCACGTTACCACTGCGGCAGTTCCCACTGCTTCCTCTGTGCTTCAGTTACCTGTCCCGGCTCTGGTCGCCGCTGCTGCGCTCCTTGCTGACTACTCACCGCTCTGCGCTCCTGCTCTGCTTCGCACCCATCCTCTGCTGCATCATCTCTGCTCGGATTCTGTCAAAGAGACTCCACTGTGGGCCAGTAGGCTATCCAGTTCCACATGATGGCTTCTGAGCTTGTGTGGAACAACAAGGCCTTTGTTGCAGCCGTCTGGGGAGCTTGACCCCTGGCTGCTGTACCTGCATTACCTGTACATTACCTGCTGTTACCTACTGCTGCACCAATCCGTTATACCCGCTGACTATCTGCACCAATCCGTTATACCTGCTGACTATCTGCCGCTGCACCAGTCCGTTATACCCGCTGACTATCTGCCGCTGCACCAGTCCATTATACCCGCTGACTATCTGCTGCTGCACCAGTCTGTTATACCCGCTATCTGCCGCTGCACCAGTCTGTTATACCCGCTGACTATCTGCACCAATCCGTTATACCTGCTGACTATCTGCACCAGTCTGTTATACCCACTGACTATCTGCTGCTGCACCAGTCCGTTATACCCACTATCTGCCTCTGCACCAGTCCGTTATACCCACTATCTGCCGCTGCACTAGTCCGTTATACCCACTATCTGCCACTGCACCAGTCCATTATACCTGCTGACTATCTGCCACTGCACCTGTCCATTATACCTGCTGACTATCTGCCGCTGCACCAGTCCATTATACCTGCTGACTATCTGCCGCTGCACCAGTCCATTATACCTGCTATCTGCCGCTGCACCAGTCCCTTATACCCACTATCTGCCGCTGCACCAGTCCAATATACCTGCTGACTATCTGCCGCTGCACCAGTCCATTATACCTGCTGACTATCTGCCGCTGCACCAGTCCATTATACCTGC
The DNA here is from genome assembly GCA_025379985.1 of Phyllomedusa bahiana. Taxonomy (NCBI): domain Eukaryota; kingdom Metazoa; phylum Chordata; class Amphibia; order Anura; family Hylidae; genus Phyllomedusa; species Phyllomedusa bahiana. Next base: position 18,371 of record JAODAL010034552.1, read on the forward strand.
TGACTATCTGCCGCTGCACCAGTCCATTATACCTGCTGACTATCTGCCGCTGCACCAGTCCATTATACCTGCTATCTGCCGCTGCACCAGTCCATTATACCTGCTGACTATCTGCCGCTGCACCAGTCCATTATACCTGCTGACTATCTGCCGCTGCACCAGTCCATTATACCCACTATCTGCCGCTGCACTAGTCCGTTATACCCGCTGACTATCTACTGCTGCACCAGTCCGTTATACCTGCTGACTATCTGCCGCTGCACCAGTCCGTTATACCTGCTAACTATCTGCCGCTGCACCAGTCCAGTATACCCGCTGACTATCTGCCGCTGCACCAGTCCAGTATACCCGCTGACTATCTGTCGCTGCACCAGTCCATTATACCTGCTGACTATCTGCCGCTGCACCAGTCCAGTATACCCGCTGACTATCTGTCGCTGCACCAGTCTGTTATACCCGCTGACTATCTGTCGCTGCACCAGTCCGTTATACCTGCTAACTATCTGCCGCTGCACCAGTCCAGTATACCCGCTGACTATCTGCCGCTGCACCAGTCCAGAATACCCGCTGACTATCTGTCGCTGCACCAGTCCGTTATACCCGCTGACTATCTGCCGCTGTACCAGTCCGTTATACCTGCTGACTATCTGCCGCTGCACCAGTCCGTTATACCTGCTGACTATCTGCTGCTGCACCAGTCCGTTATACCTGCTGACTATCTGCTGCTGCACCAGTCCGTTATACCTGCTGACTATCGGCCGCTGCACCAGTCCATTATACCCGCTGACCATCTGCTGCTGGCTACACCTTCTGTGTCTTGTAACCCATGCCAGCACCTGCAGTCAGTCTTGTCATCCGTGCCAGCACCTGCAGTCTTGTCCTGCACTTCGGCTATCACCGTGGGTTACCACCTATACCATCTTGCCCGTGGTGATTACTGTGGATCTACCATATACCGGCATCGATGGGTCAGTGCATGTTTTCCATCAGTACGGTACACCGCCGCTCCATTTAATCTCTGTAGGACTGCAAATTTAGTGATCATTGGGGCCACCAGTGACCATACACTTATCTATTTTGAAAAGAGCCAAAGTCGAGCATTTGACGATCGCTCCATACAAAGTCAAAGGGGGTAATAAAGACCACATGGGGCTCGATGGTTGTCATCACAGTAGACCTCCATTGCACTCAAGCTCCTTGGGTCTGCCATTCTAGTAATCATTGGGGGTCACCAGTAATCATACATTTACTTATTTTGAAAAAAGCCAAATCTGAGCATTTGATACCGCTCCAGTCAAAGGGGGTGATGGAGACCACACGGGGCTTGGTGGCTTCCATCAGTACGGTAGACTGCCGCTCCACTCAAGCTCTTTGGGACTGTCAATTTAATGATAATTGTGGCCACCAGTGATCATATAGTTATTTGCCTGTGAGTGGTTCTATAGCTTCAGGCTTTAAATTCTTGTTCAGGCTGTGGATGTTCCTACAGCTTCAGGCTCCCGCTTACTGGTCGGGGTGTGGACGGTTCTACAGCTTCAGGCTTCAACTTCCTGTTCAGGCTATGTTAGGTTCTACAGCTTTAGGCTCCCACTTCCTCTTCAGGCTGTGGGGGGTTCTACTGATTCAGGCTCCCACTTCCTGTTCAGGCTGTGGGGGGGGGGGGTTCTACTGATTCAGGCTTGCATTTCCTGGTCAGGCTGTGGTCACGTCTACTGATTCGGGTTCACACTTCCTGGTCAGGCTGTGAGCAGTTCTAGATCTTCAGGCTTCCACTTCCTGTTCAGGCTGTGGATGGTTCTTCAGCTTCAGGCTCCTCTTCCTGTTCAGGCTGTGGATGGTTCTTCAGCTTCAGGCTCCTCTTCCTGTTCAGGCTGTAGGCTGCTCCACCGCTTCCGGTTCTCACTTTCTGTTCAGGCTGTGGGTGGTTCTACATATTCAGGCTCCCACTTCCTGTTCAGGCTGTGGAAGGTTCTACAGCTTCAGGCCTCCACTTCCTATTCAGGCTTTTGGCGGTTCTACTGCTTCAGATTCCCACTTCCTGCTCAGGCTGTGGTTTGGCTAAATCAGACAGGTTTGAGCAATCCTACTTATATGCTAAGTATAGATGACGATAATTGCTCCTCTGGAGCACAACACTATAGATTTGTTGTTACCCTTATTATTATGTAGATGTTGTGGACATCAATAGGAGCACACAAGTATGGATGGACTTGACCAGGAAACAATGGGCTCCTATGAGCAGTTGGTGTAGGTGAAGCCTTACTTTTAGATGGGGTTGGTGTTTTTCAGACATTGATGCCATATGGCTAGGATACAGCATCAATGTGTAATAGGTGCGGGTCCCACCTGAGAACGGCATGTTCCCCCGTACTTGGAACTCTCTTTGATTTCAATGGGAGGGTCCCAACATCCTCTCTATTGAAAACAGGTTTCAGGGCTCGTTCCAGAGATGAAGAAGTCCCAGAGGTGGGACTCGCACCTTATAAGATATTGTTGGCAAATCCTTTGGATATGTCTGAGATGAGGACACTCCTTAACCCCTTAAGCCGAACGCCTGAAAAGTAGTTAATGACCAGAACACATTTTTTTTTTTAGTTTTTGCCTCCTTGCGTTTTAACAGTTGTGACTTTTTTATTTTTTCAATGACGCAGTTGTATGAGGCCTCGTTTTATTCGAGACAAGTTGTACTTTATGGGGGAATAGTTTAAGTTCACTTATAAATAATTGCAGAATTTTTTTTCAATTTTTTTAAAAAAAAATATATTTTTGTTGTTTTACATTTTTTTTACACCATTCACATTTCACACTTAATAACTTGTTAGATTAATTCTACAGGTTATTACAGTCGTGTGGATACCGAATATGTGTAGGGTTTGTTTGTGTAATGTATGCACAATTTTTTATTAAATATTTATTTTTATTTATTTTTATTCTTTTTTTTTACACTTTTATTTATTTTGTTTTTTACTTTTTTTTAAAATCCCATGAAGGGAGAACTGTGTTACATTTTTTTAAACACTTGGTAATGTACAGTGTTAGCATATTCATATATGCTAATACATTGTAATCTCTGTCAGTCTGATGCAGGCAGTGATCAGGACAGCACACAGTCTGCCCTGATCACTGGCTTGTTACACAGACAGTCCTGGGGCTACTTTAGGTCCCCAGGGCTGACTGTGCAGCCGTTCCCCGGGCTCTTTAGGGGGCACCGGGGTGTTCCGATCACCCGACAGAGCTGGGAAACCCCTTTTATTTTCGCTGCGGTGACGATCCACCGCAATCAAAGGGTTAAAGCACCGGGGTGCGGAGGTTTCCCCCGCTCCCCGGTGCTCGTAGGAGCTGCGCTTTGAACAGGGCTGTGTAGTACAGCCCCGATCTCAGTGCAGCTGCGGCTCCTGGAGCCGCAAACTCAGGTGTCTCCAGCGACATCAAAAGATGTCGCTGCAGACGAACAACCTGAAATGCCCGACGCCAAAAAACAGTGGGAGGTCGTTAAGGAGTTAAAGGACAAAATGCCACTTAAAGGGAACCTGTCAAAATAAACCTGCAGTTGAAGTGGTGGGCAGGATCTTATCAAGCTGGAGCAGCTGAGCAGAGGATCTATAGCTCTGTTGGGAAAAGATTCGGTAGAACTTGTATTTTTATTATCATCATTTTAATTCTTGCTCATTCTGGGCTTAAGAGTCCAGTGGGTGGACCTAGTCCGCGATTGAAAGCTGTTCATATATGTACAGATATATATATATATATATATATATGTTAAAGGGGTTATGCTAGGTTTAAAAAAACATGGCAAATCTGTCCACAAGTTCTGGGTTGTGTTGCAGCCTCGCTGTATTGAAGTGAAGGAAAGGAGCCACAATACCACACACAACCTGTGCAGAGCAGCCATGTTTTGCTAATCCAGGGCTCTTGAATTTTGTTGTTTGCCTTAAGGACACAATTTAATTATCATTATTTTTGCTTTTCTATTCAGTATTTCCAAGATAAAGCCGCCATAACACCAAAAAGCCAGAAAAATATCCATCTGGTAAGTACATCTCTGTGCTTGTCATCTTTACATAACAATTCATGTTAAAAGTAGTGAATTTTTAGCAGGCACAATCTTAAAGTCTACATTTCGCTATAGAAACTTTAGGGAGAAGGATCTCTTCTCTGTGTGAACTGTATGGGAGATATCATAGCAGTTAGTATACACCCATTAGCTCAGTATGGGAGACATCATAGCAGCTAGTATACACCCACTAGCTCAGTATGGAAGACATCATAGTAGCCAGTCTCCATCTACCAGCTCAGTATGGGAGGCATCATAGCAGCTAGTCTCTACCCACTAGCTCAGTATGGGAGACATCATAGCAGCCAGTCACCACCCACTAGCTCAGTACAGGAGACACCAGAGCAGCTAGTCTCCACTCACTAGTTCAGTATGAGAGACATCATAGCAGCTATTCTCCACCCACCGGCTCAGTATGAGAGACATCATAACAGCTAGTCTCCACTCACTAGTTCAGCATGGGAGACATCATAGCAGCTATCTCCTCCCACTAGCTCAGTATGGGAGATATCATAGCAGCTAGTCTCCACACACTAGCTCAGTATGGGAAGACATCATAGCAGCTAGTCTCCACCCACTAGCTCAGTATGGGAGACATCATAGCAGCTATACATGAAAAAACTTTGAGACTCTCGGTTCACATATCATGATCAGAACATGTTTAAGCTGCCCACGACTTCAACCGGTTCTCAAATCGGGCAGTCCTATCCTATCTTACCTCTCAATCGAGCCAATCAGGCCTCTCACTGGTCACCGACTCCATTATTCAAAAGAGAAAAAAAAAAAAACACCCAACCTGCAAGCTGCCCTTCTTATGACAGCCTGTTGAAGTGGGCGGGGACAGAAACCCAAAATGGAAGCACCCCTTCCTTTTTCCATATAGGTTAAAATCAATGTACACCAAGTATAACGTATGTTTCTGCCCACAAAAACATCTCTGAAAAAACGTATGCAAACCTGGGTGCCACTGGCAGGGCTGCGGCACACATGTAAGTCGATTGAGAGGTAAAGATAGGATAGGACTGCCCGATTTGAGACCACGTTGAAGTCGTGGGCAGCTTAAACATGTTCTGATCATGATATGTGAACCGAGAGTCTCAAAGTTTTTTCATGTATGATAGATAGCATAAATGCTTCTTTAGGGATTTCGACGTAGATCATAGCAGCTAGTCTCCACCCACTATCTCAGTATGGGAGACATCATAGCAGCTAGTCTCCACCCATTAGCTCAGTATGGGAGACATCATAGCAGCTAGTCTCCACCCACTAGCTCAGTATGAGAGACATCATAGCAGCTAGTCTCCACTCACTAGTTCAGTATGAGAGACATCATAGCAGCTAGTCTCCATCCACTAGTTCAGTATGAGAGACATCATAGCAGCTAGTATACACCCACAGGCTCAGTATGAGAGATATCATAGCAGCTAGTCTCCACCCACTAGATCAGTATGGGAGACATCATAGCAGCTAGTCTCCACCCACTAGCTCAGATGGAAGACATCCATAGCAGCTAGTCTCCCCCCCACTACTCAGTATGGGAGACATCATAGCAAACTAGTCCCACCCACTAGCTCATATGGGAGACATTATAAGCAGCTAGCCTCCACCCATCAGCTCAGTATGGGAGACAACATAGCAGCTAGTCTCCACCCACTAGCTCAGTAAAGAGAGACATCATAGCAGCTAGTCTCCACCCATTAGCTCAGTATGGGAAAAAACATCGTAGCAGCTAGTCTCCACCCACTAGCTCCCGTATGGGAGACATCATAGCAGCTTAGTCTCCACCCACTAGCTCAGTATGGGAGACATCATAGCAGCTATCTCCACCCACTAAACTCAGTAAAGGGAGACATCATAGCAGCTAGTCTCCACCCACTAGCTCTAATGGGAGGGCATCATAGCAGCTAGTCTCCACCCATTAGCTCAGTATGGGAGACATCATAGCAGCTAGTCTTCACCCACTAGTTCAGTATGGGAGACATCATAGCAGCTAGTCTCCAACCAGTAACTCAGTATGAGAGACATCATAGCAGCCATTTTCCACCCACTATCTTAGTACAGGAAACATCATAGCAGCTAGTCTTCACCCACTAGCTCAGGTTTTTCCTACTTTGCCCTCTCTTCCGTCTGCCATCTTGCATTTCTATGGCTGTAAAAATTCTTAAAATTCTGTACAGGGGAGGAGATACAAAAAGGGTTAAACCTTTAGGGAAATGTATATGTTTTGCTTCACAAAGTGACCCTGAAAAACAGATCTTCATTCAAAGGAAAGGGGGGGGGGGAGCGATACCGGCCGGGTGACATTCCAGACTGAAGGTAAACAGGGCGAGAAGTGGTTTGGTGAGTTATGGCAGTGAAGGGCGGGGTATCCGGAGGAGCTCATGCCAACCAGCCGGGTCCTCACACAATATCTTGTTCCCTGTTTGTGTTGGCATTCAAGCGACTGCTTAATTTTAACCTTGGCGGAACAAAAGATTAAGAGACCGGTCTGTAAGGTGACAGCAGCTACGTAAGAGTCAAATAGCACAAAGATAAGACTAATGCAAGTCAATCTGACCGGTAATGAAGAGCCTCAGTGCACTAAACGGAGGGGGTCACATACTTATAAATTAAAGGGTTCATGCACTGGTTCTTCTTGCACATTATTGATGGAGACGGTTTATGGTGCGGTTTCGGAGGTTGACCCTGTGATTTCTGGTGAACCTAGTCCTAGACCACACGTGTCAAACTCAAGGCCCACGGCCCCCGAACCTGGCCCGCCACCAGGACTGGAACAAGGTATTCTGGTGCCCTAGGCAAAAAAAAAAAAGCATATAGCACCCCTCTATGGAAAATTCAGCTCACTCCATACCTCCTTGCACCCCCTTTTCTGTCTGGGATGAAGTGGTGCCCTACGCTATCGCCTACCTTCGCCTACTTGTTGTCCCACCATGTCATTGTTGTGGCCACTGAGAGCTTAGGCATAGACTTTATTTACCTTTGCCATATCTGCTCACTATTACTAAATACATTGCTGTTCTGATTTTGTTTCATTTCACTTGTTGTCCCACCACGTCATTGTTGTGGCCACTGAGAGCTTAGGTACAGCGAGCAGAGATGGACAAGGTCCCCAGTGCTTGGCAGAGGTGCTGGCACCAGCAAAGGGAGCGAGCGCCATCTTGGATTTGGAGCTTCAGCATTGACATCCACATTGCTCTGCTCATAGACATTCGGACAGATACTCCCCTCTCAGTCGCTCCACTATTTCACCATCTAGGGCAGGGTGGTCAAACTCATTTTCAGTCAGAGCCCCATCAATATTATGGTTGTCCTCTAAGGTTCCCAGGGCTTTACAGAGGTGGTGGCACCAGCAAAGGGAGTGAGCGCCTTCTTGGATTTGGAGCTTCAGCATGGAATCCACATTGCTCTGTACCCAGGTGGTGGCACAACTGTAAAAGCTCTACCCAGGCACCATAGCCACCATCCAAGGTTGGAAGCTCTGGGCTAAATCGACAACCCTAAATTACATCTTGGCCTCTTGCTGAGCAGGTGGCCCACCAGGTCCTTGGTTCGCTACTGGTCCGACCTTGGAGGGTGGCTGTGGTGCCTGGGTAGGGCTGTCAGAGCTGTGCCACTGCCTGGGAGCAGAGCAATGTGGATTCCATGATGAAGCTCCAAATCCAAGATGGCGCTCATTTCTTTTGCTGGTGCCACCATCTCTACAAAGCACTGGGAACCTTTGAGGACAACCATAATGTTGATGGGGCTCTGACTGAAAATGAGTTTGACCACCCTGCCCTAGATGGTGAAATAGTGGAGCGACTGAAAGGGGAGTATCTGTCCGAATGTCTATGTCATGATCCACACATGGTGCAATTTTTAGAAATGGTTCTAGAACCATAGGGTACTCTGCAATTCAGGCCCCGTTTTGGGGTTATGGAATGTATTAGGGGAAATGTCTATTTCACCCACAAGATGGTGCCTGTGTCCAGACACACCTTGTTATGCCTGGAGGATAACCAAGATGGCCACTGGTCTTAACTATTTTGCTTCTCTCTTGAACAAAGGGGGGCTGTATTATTCAAAGATGTAGATAAGAAAATCAATTAAGAGGGAGGATGTAATGTCACATGTTGCTCACGGAATGTGTTTTGTAATAAAACCGTTCGAGAACTCATTTGACTGAAGACTGTCAGCTGATTTTCTCTCTGGCACGTGCCATTCAATATACTGATTTGACCCCCCCACTACGACGTCGAGCCCCTTTGCGGTGCTGACGACAACAATGGTGCCAATGATAACTATAAGAAGGTTTCCCGACCTATACCGCAGCAGAGCCATAGGGATCTATGGGTGTTGGAACGGGTTAAAATTTGTCAGTAAGAAACAGCAGGGAGTGCCATCAATAATTCCGGCCACTGCTAGAGCAGAGAGAGGCGGTTGGTAACCTAGGGAAGCTTGTGTACACAATACAGGAGATAAGATCTGCTCTAACTCTGAAATGAAGCAAAATCAGAACAGCAATGTATTTAGTAATAGTCTTTCTTTACCTTTGCCTACATGTGGTGAGAGAGCCCCTTTCATGCACCAGGATGGGCACACAGGTCTACTACATTTGTTTAATGGGGTCATTGTATAATTTTTTTATTTTTTTTGTATTTCAGAACACAGCACCGGGGAACACGAATTTAGATTCGACCATGTTGGAAGAAATTAGAGAACCATTGATATAGAGTAAAGGATAACGTTATATGTGGACTATTTTTATTGAGTTTGCAAAGGGGTAAAAAGAGGGACCGGCCGAGACTGTATCGCTACTGCTTAAAGGGGTTTTGCCAAGAAGTGATTTCCTCACCTAACAGGCTGATACTCTGATCTAAAGTCTTGAGAAAAGGGGTGTTGTATTTTTGTTTAAAAAAACAAGTACCTCCTCTGTAATGTCATCGCTCCACCTCCCATGCACGTTCCTGATAGTCTCTGTAGTTGAGTAAACATTGTTTGGCTAATCCACAGAGGATAACTGTATTGTGCACAAGCTCTACGGGTTTTGTTTCTCCCTCTTATCTGCTCAGAAGAGAAGTTCCTAGCAGGCAGTGTATTTTTGTTAGTTCACTGACTGCTGCAGGGGGGAGGTGGGCTGAGCAGGGAGTGTCCGCATGTTTACTCAGATAATTACATTACAACCAGTGGATTCTCTATACAAAACCCCTAAAAGGCTCCTTTTCCCCTCCCACTCCCTTCAAAGCTCATTCATGTGCCCTGCCATCAGATAAGAAGTCCAAACAACGCAAGCCAGATCAGCTGCTAGTCGTAGCTAGTGTAAACAGTCAGGAAACTAAGGGCATGTAAGTCAGGCTGTAGCTCTCACAGGCTACACTTTTTATAATCACATATATTTAGAAACGTGATTAAATACCCATTTTGGAGGATCCCACGTCAACATTAGATCGTGGCAAAAACCCCTTTAATATTCACACACTTCTATCCAGGGGACCCCTAGCTATGTGCGGTTTGGGGGCCAATGACAATCATTGTTGTCACTAATCTCCAACCAGCACCTGTATTCCTCTAATCCCTGGGTAATCTCTGAGAACCGACCATAGAATATGACACTGTCACCTTACGTCTCCTTATGTGTTGTTGTTTTTTTAGGTGTAGGTTTTGCCATTTTTTTCTGTTAGGTACATGGACTTGTGCTTTTTTGGAGATATTTTTGTGGCGACGCTTGGACTGGTTCACCGATCGAACGCTGTTGCATTCCTGACCATGTTGAATTTGGGCCACTGGTTTTCTTCTCAAAGGATCTTTGAAGGTCACCACCCACAAAAACAACATAAAATTCTGTCCAGGTGTCCGGACAAAGCAGAACCATGACGTACGGGACTGCGCTGGGCTCTGTATTGCTGGTTGTGTATAAGGCCCCATTCACATCACGATTTCGGCCTCCATCCACACATGGTGAGGCAATGGGAATCTATAGGGCTGCTGTAGTCGCATATGGACTATTTTTCTCTACTGTATGTTCCGAACATGGTTTATGTACGAAATGTACAACAGTGACAGAGGCATAAGGAAATTCTTTTTTTGTTCATTATACATTGCTTCTAGGTACACTGCACTGCTAGTAATGTTGCTTACATACAGCTAAATACAGGATATGGGCCTGATGCAACAGCCAATAGAAATTGTATTAAGAAACGTTAAGGGACCACTTCAGGTTTTGTTTTTCTTTTTTGTTTATTAGAAAGTGCTTTTAGTTACACAGTAGTGCCAATAACTTTGCTTGCCTGCATCTGAATAGAGGATATCTGAATGATGCAACAGCCATTAGAAACTGCTTTTAGGTACACTATAGTGCCAATAATTTTTCTTACCTGCAGCTGAATACAGGAGTTCTAGCTGATGCAACATCCATTAGAAATTGCGTTTAGGTGTACCATAGTGCCAATAACTTTTGTTACCTACAGCTAAATACAGGATATCCAGCTAATGCAACAGCTATCAAAAATTACTTTTAGTTACACAGTAGTGCCAGTAACTTTGCTTACCTGCAGCTGAATATAGGATATCTGGCTGATGCAACAGCCACTAGCAACTGCGTTTAGGTACACTATAGTGCCGATAACGTTTCTTACCTGGAGCTGAGTAGAGGAGTTCTGGCTGATGCAATAGCCATTAGAAATTGCTTTTATGTTACACTGTAGTGCCAGTAACTTTTCTTACTTACAGCTGAATACAGGATATCTGGCTAATGTAACAGCTATTAAAAATTACTTTGAGTTACACATTAGTGCCAGTAACTGTGCTTACCTGCAGCTGAATAGAGGATATCTGGCTGATGCAACATCTATTAGAAATTGCTTTCAGGTGCACTGTAGCACCAGTAACTTCTCTTACCGACAGCTGAATACAGGATATTCAGCTAATACAACAGCTATCAGAAATTACTTTTTAGGTACACTTGCTTACTTGCAGCTGAATACAGGATTTCTGTCTGATGCAACAGTCTCTGTAAAGTCAAATGACCTGCACTCTGCTTGGCTGATAGACACTGTGCTTTTGATGCTGTCAGGAAGTTTGTCTCTCTATACATTCCTAGGAGAATGACTTTGAACCTCCCACAGGAATGTATGGAGAGACTAAATTTCAGGTCTCACAACCATGCTGTGTGTTTCAGCAGCTCAAAGTGTAGGTCACAGTAGCAGCAGTGAGAAATCCTGTATTCAGCTGCAGGTCACATGAGCCAGTGGCAGCAGTGAGAAATCCTGTATTCAGCTGCAGGTAACATGACCCAGTGGCAGCAGTGAGAAATCCTGTATTCAGCTGCAGGTCCCATGAGCCCGTGGCAGCAGTGAGAGGTCCTGTATTCAGCTGCAGGTCACATGACCCAGGGGCCGCAGTGAGAAATCCTGTATTCAGCTGCACGTCACATACCCAGTGGCAGCAGTGAGAAATCCTGTATTCAGCAGCAGGTCACATGACCCAGTGGCAGCAGTGAGAAATCCTGTATTCAGCTGCAGGTCACATGACCAGTGGCAGCAGTGAGAAATCCTGTATTCAGCTGCGAGTACATGACCAGTGGCAGCAGTGAGAATCCTGTATTCAGCTGCAGGTCACATAGACCCAGTGGCAGCAGTGAGTAATCCTGTATTCAGCTGCAGGTCACATGACCCAGTGGCAGCAGTGAGAAATCCTGTATTCAGCTGCAGGTCACATGAGCCAGTGGCAGCAGTGAGAAATCCTGTATTCAGCTGCAAGTAACATGATCCAGTGGCAGCAGTGAGGAATCCTGTATTCAGCTACAGTTCACATGACCCATTGGCATCAGTGATAAATCCTGTATTCAGCTGCAGGTCACATGAGCCAGTGGCAGCAGTGAGGAATCCTGTATTCAGCTGCAGGTCACATGACCCAGTGGCAGCAGTGAGAAATCCTGTATTCAGCTGCAGGTCACATGACACAGTGGCAGCAGTGAGAAATCCTGTATTCAGCTGCAGGTGACATGAGTCAGTGGCAGCAGTGAGAAATCCTGTATTCAGTTGCAGGTAAGCAAAATGACTGGCACTACCAGCTCTCGAAATCTCCTCCGCACCCTTGATTGAATCTGATGGACATGTGTCCTCTTTCCACACGATGTAACAAAGTGTCAGCCCTTGTGTCCCCATAGACTGAGCCACGAGGCTGGGTCTCTTCAGTGACGACCTCTGCAGGTTGAGGTTCCAGGTGTTCACATTTTTCATGATTTATGTATTATAAGTATCCAATAAATGAAGTAATTGTATTTGGCATCAAGACGACTTGTGTTTTGCATGAGGCCATATTACAAAAAACCCCTGGCACTCGCTGCCATGAAGGGGGACCTGGTGTGTACAATGTTGGGTGGGTATAATGTGCCACATGATGCATAATATTGCCCATCTCCTTCGCCATCTTGTCTTCTTCCCATAATGCATCTGGCACCATTTCTTCCCCAACTAAGTAACACACACGCACCCTCTGACCACACGATGTCAGGACCACCTGCCCCCACCCCCCAGAACAAGGTCCATCACACTGCCTCCGCCATCTTGTCTAGCTGTAATGTATCCCGTCGCCATCTCTTCTCCAGGTAGGTGACGCACCTGTACATCGGCGTGGTACATGATCCACCTCCCATCGCTCCAGGGCACAGTGCTGACACTCACATACCTAGACAGAGGTCAGCATGGGCACTAGCTAACTTTCCAAATTAAGGATGTAACTCATGGCACCGCTCTGGGTCTACTCACCTTCACCTAGACCACATCTATGGGTGAGCTAAGTCACTGAACCACGGAGGAGAGGAGGATGCTGCATGTGTGGCATGGACCCTGCCCACCCTGCCACCTCCCTACAGCCATAGCTACACCTACCCAGACAGACGTACACTTACCCCTACCTATACTCCCAGCCATACACACAGGTACCCATACCTGCCCACCCACAGCTATGCCTACCTATATACATACCTGTACCTACCCCTACACACACACACCTACCAATCCTTACTTACACCATCTCATACCTCCACCTACCTATCCATAACTAAACCAACACATACACACCTAACCCCCTGCATACATCTACCTCCACATATTTATACCTAGCCCTACATACCAACACCTACCTACCCGTACCTCTTTAACCATACACCTATCTACACCCATACATCTACCTCCACACATACATAACACCTAGCTATACACATTTCACATACACCTACCTTCCAAACCTCCACATATCCATACCCATTATTATACTGCCACCTATTCATACCAATGCACATCATACCTCCACATATCTATACCCACCCCTACATACCAACACCCACTTATACCTACCTGTACCCATCTCTAGACTATCTAACCATACACCTACCTATCTATACTGATACATCTACCTCCACATATCTATACCTACCCCTACATACCAACACCTACCTACCTGTACCCATCTCTATACCATTTTAACCATACACCTACTTATCTATACCCATACATCTACCTACTCACACCTGTCTATGCATATTATCACACCTCCACATACCAACACCTACCTATACACATTTCATACTGTCCTACCTGTCCAACATATCAAACCTCCACATACCTACACATTATCATACTGCCACATATTCATACCAATGCACATCACACCTCCACATACCTACCCATACACATCATCATACCTCCACATATCTATACCCAACACTACCTCTACATACCTACACCCATTTATACCTACCTGTACCCATCTCTATACCTCGCTAACCGTACACTTCTCTATACGGATACATCTACCTATTCGCACCTCCACATCATACCTTCATATACACATACACATATCATACCCCCACATATCTACACATCATACCGCCATATACCCATTTCATACCCCCACAAATCCATACATACCTACACACATACCCATAACTACCCAAAGTATCAAACCTCTACCTATCCAAACCTACACCTATCTATTCTCTCCAAATAGCTATTTCTACCTCTACCAACCCATACACGTTTCCTGTACACATCATACCCATGCCTACCTAAAGTATCCACATACCCATTAAAAAAAAAAAAATCACATCATACCACCATATACCCATACACATTTCATACCGCCATATACCCATACACACGTCATACCTCCATATACCCATACACATGTCATACCTTCATACACACTTCATACCTCCAAATAGCTACACATCATACCGCCATATATCCATAAACACTTCATACCTCCCCATATGTACACATCATACCGCCATATACCCATACACACGTCATACCACCCCAGAGGAACACATCATACCGCCATATACCCATACACACTTCATACCTCCCCATATGTACACATCATACCGCCATATACCCATACACACTTCATACCTTCACATATCTACACATCATACCGCCATATACCCATACACACTTCATACCTCCACATCATACTGCCATATACCCATAGACACTTCCATATACCTTCACACTTATGTACACATCATACGCCATATACACATACACCCTTCATACCTCCACCTATCTACACATCGTACCGCCATATACCCACACACTGCATACCTCCATATATGTACACAGCATACCGCCATATCCATAAGCACTTCATACCTCCCCATATGTACACATCATACCGCCATATACCCAGACACTTCATGCCTCCACATATGTACATATCGTACCGCCATACATCCATACACACTTCATACCTCCACATCGTATCTCCACATGCCCAACTTCCATAGTATCACTACACCTGCTTACCCCTCAACATACATCCATCTACCTACCTAACCATAATTCCAGGATACCAACCCCCAATCCTCACAGACATTCCCTTCCCCCTCCCCCCCCCCCCCCGGTGCCCATTATACCGCCACATACACGTCACATCCGCTACTGTAGCTAGAGACGCGCAATAAAAACTCATCAGCGCTGAAAAAATATCAACTTGCTCTTTTATTCAAATATGGACTCTAATCATACTATGTACTGAAAAGTCTCTCAACCAAAATATTACATCTTGAGAACACGTCGCAGCTGCAGACTCGTTACAGTGGATTTGCTTGCCTACGGCAACGAATGCCCCTGAGCATAAAAAAAAGAAAGCATAAAGACGAGGCGCGCACCTCTCGCTTGATCGTTCGGCTCAATTATCCGTCCCTGGACTATTCCAGAAATGAGAAGTCTCATGGATTCCTATGTAAGACGTTGCGGTATACAACATCTCACTGTCAGGCGGGGCACAGGGAGCAATGAAGATACAAGACAGCCAACGAAAAAATAATGGTACATTCCGGTCGCCGAAAACATTGGGGTCTTCAGACCCAGTGTCCGGACACCCGTTTACATTAAGGGGCGAAAAAGCACATCCGACCATCGCGGGCGTCTTCGAGGCGCAACACTACGAACCGCTAATTACCGCTCTGATAAGAGTCTGCATGAACTGGACCCGACAGGGTGCAAATAAGAATGTCTCCATTCTACGACAGCAAGCAGTGGTCCTGAAAAGAAGGTGTGAATGAGGTAATCCCATCTCATTGATCAGCGTTAAAGGTGTTGGCAAAAGAAATATTAACATTGTTACCAAAATACATTGCTTTTGTGATTTTGCTTCGTTTCAAAAAAGATACAGCAGGTTATCTATCCTGCCGTATCACCGAAATTGAGAGATGTTGCAACGGAAATTTATGTGGTGATAATGTTGAGTTTAAATGAAGGCAAAAATTAAATATTCTTACAAAATACATTTCTGCGGACTTCCTTTTATTTCAAAGATACAGCAGGTTATCTACCCTGCTTGTTTACAGATAGTTTTAGGTCGGCAGCCACCCAGCTCCCTTCTGGTAATAAGACCTCATGGGCTAGAATACAGAGCTTGAAGGTAATCTAGAAACCCATCTGTAAACAGTCAGAATAGATAACCTGCTGTATCACTGAAATAGAGAGAAGTCGTCGCAATGGAAATTTATGTGGTGAGAATGTTGAGCTTTAACCATGAAGGCAAAAATAACCAAAACATTCTTACAAAATACATTTCTGCGGACTTCCTTTTATTTCAAAGATACAGCAGGTTATCTATCCTGCTTGTTTATTAGTTTCTTAGGTCAGCAGCCACCCAGCTCAATCCTTGTGATAAGACCATATGGGCTAGAATAAAGAGGTAGTAGGTAGCCTAGAAACCCATCTGTAAACAGAATAAATAACCTGCTGTATCACAGAAATTGTGAGAAGTCGTCGCAATGGAAATTTGTGGTAAGAATGTCAAGTTTTAACCATGAAGGCAAAAATAAACAAAAATTCTTACACAATACATTTCTGCAGTCTTCCTTTCATTTCAAAGATACAGCAGGTTATCTATCCTGCTTATTTACAGATAGTTTTCTATGCTAACGATCTCCTGTGTGTGCGATAGCCACCCACCCCGTCTTGCTAACCTGCTGTATCTCTGAAATGAAGTGTAGACACAACAGAAATGCATTTGGTAACCATGTTTATTTACCTCTGCAGAAGGCTAAACTTTTTTTATAAAATAAATTTCTATTGTGACTTTCCTTCATTTCAAAGATACAGCAGGTTATCTATTCTGCTTATTTTCCGCTGTTTTTCTAAGTTAACAACCACTTGTGTGTGCTAAACACCCAGCCCCGTCTTGCTGATAAGAAACTGTAGGTAGAGCAAAGGGGTAGTGGGTAACCTAAAAAAACAAGCATAGATAACCTGCTGTATCTCTGAAATGAGGGGAAGTTGCAATAGAAGAATATTTGGTAACAATGATTATTTACCTGTGCATAAAGCTAAACGTTCTTATAAAATAAATTTCTATTTATTTTATAAGAACGTTTAGCTTTATGCAAAGGTAAATAATCATTGTTACCAAATACACCTCTGTTGCAACTTCCCCTCATTTCAGAGATACAGCAGGTTATCTTACTTTTCGATTCCTAGGTAACCAACCAACCAACTGGCCATGTACAGTTTTAAACATGTAGCCAAAGGTAGATAAACATCTTCTACTAAATGCTTTGTTATTTCAAAAGATATAGCAGGTTATCTCACCTGCTTGTTTAAAGATGGTATCCTATGGTCACCAACTAACCCCATCTGTGCCCTAAGCAGCTAGGTCTTATCACCCCAGTAGGGGTTAGAGCACAGTTGTGGCCCACAACCTAGGAAAGCAGATAGATAACCTGCTGTATCTTTGAAATTTAGTAAAATCAGAACAGTAAATTATTTGATAAGAATCTTTTTGGGGGGGTTTTCTTATACAGAATGAAAGATGAGATTTCTGAGCGTCGTCTGCTTTGGGCGATCGTTCAAAACAAGAGACGGGGAGGTATTTCGGGTAGGTGCAGAATCGCCCGCATTCATGTGGATGATCCCAAGGTGGCACTCATTTGTTCTATCCCAAAACCAGCAGGTTACCATTCTGCCATTTTCCAGGTAGCCTGTTTCTGAGCACCCAAAATTGCAAGACGGAGAAGGGGAAGGGGAGCGGAAACACCCCCTAGGGTTCGGCCAGGCAACCTACCGGGCAGGGTTCTCTTCCAAAACAAACTGAGAGGTGTAAGTGTTATCAGCAGAACCAGATAGGTGTAAAGAATGCTACTAACCCCCAGTGCACCCATTATCCTGTCATGTAATGCCTTTGTCAATTCCTTGTCAGTCTAGTCTAATCTGTATCTGTCTGTCCAGAGAACAATAAAGCAAGCATTCTGTCCTTACCTACGATTTGTAACGAGACTACTGTAGATGCTGCTTATCAGCATGCAAAGTGAGGTTAGTCTGCTCTGCCGATTCAATCCCTTCATGAATTTCTCTCGTCACTGTCGTGTTGATCTAGTCTTCTCTATCCGTGTCCAAAGAACAATAAAGCGATCATTGTCATTAACAACTATTTGTAACGAGACAAGCCTGCCGATCAGCTTCTTCTCTCACAGCAGAAGTAAAGAGATTAGTCCGCTTTGCTCATATAAAAGTTTCATCAATTTCTCGTCAATGCTCAGACGGTCTAGTCTCATCTTCTCTTTATTATTCTCTGGACTGGGAAAGATAACATTTTGTCATTACCTACTATTTGTAATGACTACCCTACAGATCAGCTGCTCTCACAGCAGCAGAGATTAATCTGCTCTGCCGATTCAATCTTCATGAATTGCTCTCCTCATTGCGTGGTGATCTAGTCTTCTCTATTTGTGTCCAAAGAACAATACAGCAATCATTGTCATTACCTACTATTTGTAATAAGATAACCCTGCAAGTCAGCTTCCTCCCTCACAGCAGCAAAATGAGATAAGCCCGCTCTGCTGATTCTATACTGCATGTATTGCTCTTGTCCTGTCAGTCTAATCAAATCTTTATCTCAGTCTGCCCAGAGAACAATTAAGCAATCATTCTGTCCTTACCTACTATTTGTAGAGACTGCATGCAGATAAGCATGCCTGCTCTGCTGATTCTACACTGCATATATTGCTCTTGTCCAGTCAGTCTAGTCTAATCTTTATCTCAGTCAAATATTAAGCAATCATTCTGTCATTACCTACTATTTGTAATGAGATTGCATGTAGGTAAGCGGCAACTACAGTAAAAGTGAGGTTAGTCTGCCCTGAGGAGTTTTAGCTCTTTATCATCACAGCCCGAGAAGGCCAAGATTTTCTATGTAATTTTTAATTGCATAGGACTGCTAAAATGAAAGAAAAAAAAATGTTTTCCAGGAATATTGGTTTTAACAAAAAAAAAACAAAAAAAAAAAAAAACCCCCGCTTTCCTGATAGCAGTGTCCCTGTCCCTTTTGTGAGAGGCGGCTGGAACCTTCAACCAATTTTTGGTTGCCTGCCATAACAAAAAGGTGTGTTACTATCCACAGACAGGATTTGCCATCTCTGAACATTAAAAGGACTATTTTACCCCTTTAGCTCATTAGAAATTGCTTCTAGGTATACCGTAATACCAGTCATTTTGCTCACCTGCAGCTGAATACGGGATTCCTCACTGCTGCCACTGGGTCATGGGACCTGCAGCTGAATACAGGATTCCTCACTGCTGCCACTGGGTCATGTGACCTGCAGCTGAATACAGGATTTCTCACTGCTGCCTCTGGGTCATGTGACCTGCAGCTGAATACAGGATTCTCTGTCTTGCTCTGCCACTGTCGGTCATTGTGAACCTGCAGCTGAATACAGGATTTCTCACTACTGCCACTGGGTTATGTGACCTGCAGCAGAATACAGGATTTCTCACTGCTGCCACTGGGTCATGTGACCTGCAGCTGAATACAGGATTCCTCGCTGCTGCGACTGGCTCATGTGCCCTCCAGCTGCATACCCGATTCCTCACCGCTCCCACTGGCTCATGTTAAATGCATCTGATTACCGGATTTCTCACTGCTGCCACTGGGTTATGTGACCTGCAGCTGAATACGGGATTTCTCACTGCTGCCACTGGGTCAGAGACCTGCAGCTAAATACAGGATTTCTCACTGCTGCCCCCTGGCTCTTTGTGACCTAAAACTGAATACAGGATTTCTCACTGCTGCCACTGGCTCATGTGACCAGCAGCTGAATACAGGATTCCTCGCTGCTGCCCCTGGGTCATGTGACCTGCAGCTGAATACAGGATTTCTCACTGCTGCCTGGGTCATGTGACCTACAGCGAATACAGGATTCCTCACTGCTGCCCCTGGGTCATGTGACCTGCAGCTGAATACAGGATTCCTCACTGCTGCCCCTGGGTCATGTGACCTGCAGCTGAATACAGGATTTCTCACTGCTGCCACTGGTCATGTGATCTGCAGCTGAATACAGAATCTCTCACTGCTGCCCCTGGCTGATGTGACCTGCAGCTAATACAGAATCTATCACTGCTGCCACTGGGTCATAGGACCTGCAGCTGAATACGGGATTTCTCACTGCTGCCACTGGGTCATGTGACCTCCAGCTGAATACAGGATTTCTCACTGCTGCCACTGGGTCATAGGACCTGCAGCTGAATACGGGATTTCTCACTGCTGCCACTGGCTCACGCGACCACCGGCTCATTCAGAGCAGGTCATGTGACCACGCAGATACTGTTGCATCAGCCAGAAATCCTGTATGCAGCTGCAGGTAAGCAAAACTACTGATGCTACTGTGTACCTAGAAGCAATTACTTAAGGCTGTTGCATCAGTCAGGTATCCCATATGCAGCTGCAAGTAAGCAAAATTACTGGCACTACTGTGAAACTACACTACAAGAAGCAATTTCTTATGGCTGTTGCATCAGCCAGATATCCTATATGCAGCTGCAGGTAAAGAAAATTACTGCTACTACTGTATACCTAGAAGCAATTTCTAATAATAAATAAATAAAACTGAAGTGGTCCTTTAAGGACTCCCCTTGTATCCCTCAAGTGCTCAAAATAACGACAGGACCCCCTTTAAAGAGATTCAACTACAAAATACTTTTCGGACAGACCGATCGGACCTCCCAATTGTCACATCTGAGGCGTATGGAAGGCTGAAGCTTCGGTAGTCTAGAAAATAAAACAGATCTGTACAAAATGAATGCAAAATAGTCCTAAAATAATCTGCACGGATTCCCCTTACTAATAAATACTATAAGAAGCATGTCGGGAAACCAGTGACACTTTGAACAAAAAAGCTACGAGGACGCCCGCCGCGCTATCCTTGCTCCCCTACGGCCGCGGTGAAACGGATGACTCCCTGCGGTCTAATACTCTCCCGCCATCAGGACGCTCATGTGATCTATTGTCTACAGAATTCATACAGAAAACAGCTGGAGAAATTCATCCGCTACGAGGGCGCACATTTCCGCGTGAACGTACATCACCTCCAAACACGTACAAAACCACGTCATCACACGCTAAGGCATTTCAGAGGTCAGCGACTCCCAATACCCTCGTAACGCACAGCAGAGGTTACGGTATCCTGCGAAGACACCGATAGAATACAAAAAACAGGGACATTTTGGATCGGGGTGGAGGCGCCATACACGACACACGGTAGCGGTTGTTTTATCGCACACGTACGGAGCCGGACTGACTACAAGGCACACAGACGTATTGTTACTTTATCGTATTCTAGCGCAATCCAGGAACAGAGGTACAGTACAAAATTCATGCCCCCCCCCCCCCCCCCCCCTCCGATATTCCTAATCCTCCAGGGGGGTGTGTTTTTTTTTTTTTTTAGGATTATCTTTTTGGGTCATAGCACAGAATATTGCATCCACATGATCCGTGATCCAGTCCATAGAGATGCATACGACAAAGCAAGAGGGGGACACTATGGGTGCAGATCCCGGTACGTGAATATTAGTGCAAATCACTACTTCCCCTTTATTAAGGCTTCACCCTGTTGTGACAAGTAGTACCGACACAGGCGGAGGAGAGCGCGGGGCGTTAGTTGCTTTCCTTGTTGAAGTAATATCTCACGGGGGGTCCGGGTAAGTCCTCCTCTTCGTCAGCCTCCGGGGCAAAGGACACGGTCAGGTCGACGTATTTTCGGTCGGCTCCGGCCTTCACGAGCTTGTGCATCCTAGAGCGGAAAAATGGGACACATCAGCATCAAAAGCACAGAGCGCAGGTCATGTGACCAACAGAGCGCAGGTCATGTGACCCAACAGAGCGCAGGTCATGTGACCCAACAGAGCGCAGGTCAATTACCCAACAGGCGCAGGTCATGATTACCCAACAGCAGCGCAGGTATGTGATCCCAACAGAGCGCAGGTCATGTGTAGCCCAACAGAGCGCAGGTCATGTGACCCAACAGAGTCGCGAGTCATGTGACCCAACAGACTGTTGCATACAGCTAGAAATCCGTATGCAGTGTGCTGCAGTCTAAGGCAGATTCAAAGCAGCGCTGGTTTGAATCCGCTTACCTGCAGCTGCATACAGGATTTCTAGCTGCTGCAACAGTCTCTGAGGGATAGTGAGGGATCCATTACATGATGTGCACCAAGGACGCCCCCGTATACTATAACAGAGTCCATTAGATTTCCATTACCGTGTTAAGGGGAACTATCGCAATTTTTTTTTTCTACCCGATCGCCATATTCTCTCTTTTGCAATTTTCTGATTGTAATTTTCTTTTTAGAATGGATTAAACAGCAGGGAACAGAGTCGGCTCTGTTCCCTGCTGTTTAACCCGTTCTAAAAAAAAAAAAAGAAAAAAAATTACAATCAGAAAATTGGAAAAGAGAGAATATTTGTAATTGTTTTTCCTTAAATCTCTTTTCCAATTTTCTGGTTGTAATTTTTTTTGGGGGGAACGGGTTAAACAGCAGGGAAAAGAGCCAGCTCAGTTCCCTGCGGTTTAACCCATTCTACAAAAAAATTAGTCAGAAAATTGGAAGAGCATATTTCTCAGAATTTGGTAAGGAAAAAAAAAATCACAATCAGAAAATTGGAAAAGAGATTTAAGGAAAAACAATTACAAATATTCTCTCTTTTCCAATTTTCTGATTGTAATTTTTTTTTTTTTATAAAACGGGTTAAACAGCAGGGAACTGAGCTGGCTCTGTTACC
Organism: Phyllomedusa bahiana; assembly: GCA_025379985.1. NCBI lineage: Eukaryota > Metazoa > Chordata > Amphibia > Anura > Hylidae > Phyllomedusa > Phyllomedusa bahiana. The sequence continues at coordinate 40,968 of JAODAL010034552.1, forward strand.
TGCTGTTACTAGCAGGTGTCAGCTGTAATTAGCAGCAGATTACGGAGTAATCTCGCTACATAGAACACTACGTAAATATAGGCAGTCCCCCGGGTTACGAACGGGATAGGGACTGTAGGTTTGTTCTTAAAAGGGTTGTCTCCCCTTAGAGTTTCATAGATGCATCCTTCATTCCCTGTCACTGACTAATTACATACAAGCCCAGCATTCCCCCCGTGTAAAACCCCTGTTTTCAGTCTGCTAATATTTAGAACGCTCTGAACTCCCAAAAAGGGAGATTTACAAAAGTAAACAGCGTTATTACTAGCTTTTGTCAAAATTTAAATAACACACCGGGCGCACATCCCCACTTTTGCTGTTTCGCGGGGGAAAAAGGGATGCCCCCCTTTTACCCATTTTATTTAACCCCCATTGACCCCCTTTTGTACACATCACCCATTCCAAACATTTCTGGGAATTAAACTAAATGAGCGGATAAAACTGGCGCCTATGCGGACGCCTGTTACTGATGGGCTCCAACCCAAAAATGCTTTGGCGACAGTGTTGCAGGATATTTTAAATGAAGGGGAAGACCTTTCGGGATACAATATAAAAATTGATAAGAGCGAGGGCCTTTCCCCAGGGACCCACGTCCACTATGGGCCTCCTCTCCAAAACCGTGGTGCACTTCCCGCAAAAAATATTTGGTATCCTCATATCCCCGGACCTGACAAAATATCACGGGGGAACATCTGAGATATGTAACGGCTCTGCAACACACCTCAAGAAAGGGCAAAATCCCGCACCTTTTTGGGAGGGCCAACTTGCTTAAGATGGTGGAGATCCCACCCCCTGTATTTTTTTTAACATGCACCAATAATCTTAAACCCAGGGGGAAAAAACTCATTAACCCCTTTTCGAATTTTATTGGGGGGGGGGGGGGGGGGAAACGGGGGCGCGATCCCTCTTCAAAATTCTCCATCACCTAAATTTTTGCGGTTTTCGGCTTCCCCCAAAATCAAATATTACAATCTGGGAGCTCGGGACGATATCTTGCGGGCTGGTGTAGGGGCCTCAAATGATTTACCACAACCCGGGGGTGGAGGTCTTTTTCATGCCGGAGTCCTCTCTTGTAAATTTCCTGCATTTATTTATGTGGAGCTTCCATCTGATGTCAAGAATAAATGTCCTTCTCTGCCGGTTTGGAGGGCATGGAAGAGGATCAGAAACCCTAAAGGGCCTGTCACCAGACCACTCGCTTTATCAGTCCTTAATTAGAAACCACCCGTTTTCAGGGTGGGTCCTCACCACGGCTCGTTCCGGGGGTTGCTTTGATACGGGGTTGTCTTGTCTTGGCATGGGTGGACTCGACTGCTAGAGGGGACTTTTTCGCTTAAAGGAACTCACTGCATTTCCTGACCTTCCAATCCCTTTCTTCGCTTATCTTCAAGCAAGCAGCTTCCTCAATTCCGTCCTCCCACATATTGTGGAGGGGGAAATGGAGTTCAGTTTTCACAAGATCGTGGTGAGACCCGACGAAAACGCTCTCCCCCTCTCTGTACTCTATAGATATCTGCTAGGGCACATTGATTATGCACAAACCTCCCTGCAACTTTCGCATTGGGAGCAGGTTGACCCAACCCTGACCCCCGACACCATACTGCGGGCGCTTGCAGACTCCTATAAATTTCTTCCTGCATCTCGATATATTGAGATGTCTCTTAAGGTGGCGCACAATGCCTATCTGACGCCCCTCAGGGGACATAGAATGGGGCTGTACACCTCAAGTAAACGCTTCAAGTGCGATACGATGGAAGCTGACCTCTATCATTGCTCTGGCATTGCTCAAAATCCAACAGTACTTGGCAGATGTGGCATCCCAGGCACAGCGATTTCTTGGGCGTACATTCACCCCCACTGCGCAATGGGCCCCTTTTTTGGGGTTTGTGGACACGAGGCCGGGAAAAGCACGAAAGGAGAAGAGGCTTCTGCGGGGCCTGGCAGCACGGCGCGAAAGCAATTTTTGCGGTGTGGAGTCAGCCGTTGACCCCCTCCCAACAATTTTTTCTTAAAAAATTTTTTTTCCTTAAAAATGGACTGGATAAGGCTTAAGCAAAAGGGACAAAAAGTCAAACATTTTTTTGCCTATGGCAGACGTGATACTAAACGTTGCCGGCCCCAATTGGGAAAAAAGAACGATCCGTTTTGAAAGGGGGGTTGGGTACCTGGCCAGCACTAGGGGGCCTGACCAATTGTCCCCCAGGGCCTTGGTTCTTCCTGATAGGTCAGATGGGAAATCCCTTTTTTTAAAAAAAGTTTGTTTTCCATACAGTTAACGCTTTAGTCAACGGACATGGGCTGGGGTTGGGTGGCCCTCTCTCAATTTAAAAAACCCAAAGGGTGGGTGGGCTGGCAGGATCCGGAGGAAGTGGCGGGTTGGGGGGGGGGGTGTATTGGAGCAAAGTTGTTTGTTTGTTGATTTTTGTTTTTTGTTTTTAACTATGTGACTTTTCCCAACTTGCCTTTTCGAGTTTTTGCCCGCGACATTTGAAAACCAAAACCATGGGCACATGGTTTTGTGACTTTTTTTTTCCCCGGGCATGCATTCCAAAGTTGATTTTTAGTCGGAAAAAAGAAATTTTAAAAATGAAGTCTTCACAGCCAAATTGCCTGCCTCGGCAGAGTTTTTTGGGTGAAATTTTCTATTTTGTACTTTTCCTTATGTTTTATTCTATTTGAAGACTCGTAATAAAAACAAGTTAAAAAAATAAAATAAAAAAACAACACACACACGTTCTGCGACCTGTGTGATGTCACTCCCTGCTATCTCATGGAACATACCGCAGGGGAGAAAAGAGTACACAGGTCTTCACTGGGGGGGAAACCAAGAGGCCAGGGAAGGGGATCAAATCATTTTACTCCTTAAAAAAAAAATGAATAAAGAAAATATTTTTGGAAAAATTTTTCTTTTTGTGTTTCCCTACATTTTGAAAGCTATTCATTTAGCGAGACAACCCCTTTTAAATTTAATTTTTATGCAAGTCAGAACATTGTTTTTTTAAAGTAACCCTTTACAAACGGGTTTTAGTTTTGAATAGTGCAGGGAAGGGTTTTTACATTTTTTTTGCCGTCTGTGGGCCCTGTTAAATTTCACC
>JAODAL010034553.1:0-44100 GCA_025379985.1 Phyllomedusa bahiana
CAGATGTGATATAATTTATTTTGGGAATATAGTGTATGATACAATTAATTTTGTGGGGCACAGTGTGTGATATAATTAATTTACGGTGCATAGTATGTGATATAATTACATTTTGGTGGTACAGTGTGTAAATAATTTCCTGGGGCACAGTGTGTGATATATTTCACTATGGGACTATAGTGTGTACAATGATTAATTTTGGGGTGTTGTGACATAATTAATTTTGGGGGTACAATGTGTTATATCATTGATTTAAGGGTGTTTTTGTTACACTTTAATTTTCCTTTTTCTGTTGTGTGGATTACTTATTTAAGGGAGTAGTGCTGGAGGGCTAGTAAAATTAGTTGCGTTGCATGAGGCTTTTTTTCTTGAAAGGAGGATATTGTATGTGGACTGACTGGTTTCGAGTGCTAAAACTGCTTCGTAGTCCCAGTTCTGCTCTGCTCTTCTTCATTGATATTTGAAATAGCCTCTGAGCAGGCTGTGGTTTAGGCTGTGGCAATCTAGGACAGATATATTCTCTCTTCTTAACAAAAGGCAGTTTCTAGAGTTCCAGATAGCAATCTTAATCTGCATTTAGCCTCTTCTTTAAATAACACACTGTATAACAAGTACACAGTGTACACACATTAGACATACACAGCACATATCAGACAAGTATGGCACACACATCAGACACACATATGCATCAGACAATTTAAGAAAAATGCAAAAGATAAGCACATTTATTACTTAAAAATAATAATGTATTTGGGAAGGTAACAATCCATTTGGGCCAATGTATAGCAGCACAGGCTATATGGGGGTTATGCTAAACATAATGCCTCCTATTTGTTTACCTGGTAACTAGAACATATAAAAGGAGCATAAACACACTACTTGACATAACCTATTTTCAGGTACAAACACTTTTTATATGCGGTCACCCTTTGTCTATGCATTTCCATCAATTATGAACAATAGCTTGTAAGCCACTCTGTACCAGCACATCTGTACCAGCAAAGGTGAACCTCTGTTTCACAGCTGCTATGACATCATCATTGCTACAAAGAATGCTACCCAAAATAGATGGAAGTCAGAGGGCACTAAATCCATAAATGTCAATGAGCTCAGTTTTGTCAGTCTGTTTCTCTGCTGCAAACATCTTATGGCAAAAAAAGTAGTAAATATGAGCAGTAAGGTTCAAACTCTATTGCCATATTGCCAACATCTGTTTCTGATGTTGTGGGCCAACATAATAAGATAGAAGACTCAGGAGTCTCATTTCAGAACAACCATAGCATATTTTTCCCTATATTTTTCACATATATTCATCATTTCAGCATGATAACAACACATTTTTATAATGTCTAAATAATTTTAGAAGATAACAAATAATATATTTACTTATTTTAGTGAATGTAGCTGCAGCATGATGGTTCTTTATTTTTTCAGAATAAGGGGTTGTTCACACAGTGTTTTTGGATCTGATTTTGGATACTTGTTTGGGTCAGTTTAGCGTCCAACAGACGGATCCAAACACGTATGTTCACATGGACTCAACACGCCATGTGAACATACCCTAACTCAGATGTTATCCCCCATAACAACATGCAGCTAAATATGTTGCCAGAGAAGGAGTTCATTCCAGTCAGGTGTTTATACTATTCATCGAAACATTAACAAAACTAGCAGTCCTTACGTTTTTTGGTTTTCTTAAGCAGCATCAAAACCAAATGGAAACTGTCACCTTCTTCCTTCTGACTGCATTCCCATACTAGACTTCTCCACCGTGAGTCCAGCACCATTCGGAGGATGATCACTTGTCAGATTGTGTCTTATGTCACTGAGTATGCAAACTTCATGTATGCTATATTGTGTGAGTATGGGAAAGCACCAATCTCATTATACACACCTACAAATATATTGGATAATATAAAGTATGCAGTCCTTTCTCAACACAGTCAATGTGTATTTGTTCTTTCTCTTGCTGCACCATCCCATTTAATGAGCACTTACTCTTAGAAACCCTAGACAGACTTTTTTGAGTCTCGATCTTACACCGGTCTCGATGTTTATCTTACTAAGCATGTATATAGGAATCCATGGCACTCACACAAATTTATTTTGGAATTAAGTCATTAGTTTTATTCCACCAATATTATATACAGAAAATGCAAGGAGGGGAGTGAACAAATAGAAACAGCACTTCAGTCTAATTATAGATTTTAATCATATGCGTCACTGAAACAAAAATATATGTATACATATTGTACTGTAGAAAAACATACAAATATTGGAGCAGGTAAAATAAAAGGGGAGAGAAAAACATATGTAGAAACAAGTGAAAAACAAATAAAATTAAAAAATGCAAAACAATTTAAAAATATATTTTTACAAAGAAAGAAATGAAAAGAGGAAAAACATGAAATACATAAAAAAACTAGGGAAGGGAAAAGAAAAATACAAAAAAATAGGAGAATATACATAAAAAACTAGAATATACATAAAAATTAATTAAATTAAATTTAAAAGGAAAAAAGGGGAAAAATATGGGAAATCAAAAAAAAAAAAGAAAATTACTGAATAAAAATTTGGAAACATTTTTTTAGTTTTTTTAATCCCAATCCAGTTTAAACCCCTATCATGATGAAAATATTTGCACCAAATTACAAATCCAATTTCCCCTTGGGCCCCAATCAGGGATGAAAATCTTTATATCTCTCTCATCAATAAAGAGATTTAAATATTATTCTCCCACAAAACTGACTTCCATTTTGCCAATAACCTGTCTAAAGAGGACTCTGGGGCCTTTCAGACCCTGAAAAACAATGATCTTTTGACTAAAAGAACAGCTGACAAAAGGGATGCCATAGTTTCATGGATACTAATCAATACATCTCTGAAAATGAAAGAAAACTGGCAAACATATTTGCATACAAACTCCTTGACAGAGATACTATTTTCACAATTTCTACTTAGATTAGGCAAGCTGTGGAAACCTTTCTCTCTAGTCAAACTATTGACAAAAAAACCCAAACCCCGGTTTTCTCCTTTTTTTTTGCATCCCATAAACCCCTGGGGTTTTATATCCTAAGATCCACAGAAACTTGTCTTGGCCTCCCGGTCGCCCCGTAAGGGGAGGGCCCCTACCTATTTTCCAAATTTTTTTTACCATTTTTCCTACATTTTATACATTGATCTTATTATTATTTTTTCTATATTCATTTCATATACCTGATTTCTTCCCGCTTTTTCTTCATACCATCCATTATCTCTTTTTATTTCTCCCCCTTCCTATTTCTCCAAGTCCTGTTTTGTCCATTCTCATTATTGCCTACATTACATATAAAAATAATTTTACATACATATCCAACCGCCCTTTTCTGGTCTCCCCCTTTTCAGTCCCAATCTATGCCTCCTTTCTTTGTTTACATTTTATTCTATCACTTTTCCATTCTTCCATTCCTATTTCCCAAAAAAGAATTTTTCTTTTTTCGCAAAACTTCCAAAAAGGACCCTTTTTTGCATAAAAATAAACATTTCAAAAAAAAAAAGAAAAGTCCCAAAGGAAAAAAAAGTTTTAAAAAAATGAGGTGGACCCCAAAAAGAGGGAAGAGAAAACGAAAAACCAGAAGTTGGGATCATAGAGCTGTAATGAGAAGGGCCCCGCTGAGGATTGGAGACAGAAGACCCGGCCCAAAAAGGGAAAAAGAAAGTCCAGATGGACAAAGATCTATGCAGGAACCAAAATGCACAGCAAAAACTCAGGCCCTGGTTTCAACAAAAACACGGGCTTAAAAAGTTCCTCCGTGGAAAGGGAAAGGGGAAAAAACTGTATTGTGGAAGCCAAGGTGTTTTAAAGGTTTTCCCTTCTTGGGAAAGGACAAAAAACTCTTTTTTAGCCAAAAGTACTGCAGTCTAAAATATTATTTGTGTTTTTCTATGTGTGCATATTTTCTACATTAATTATTCATGCAACATATTTATATTTGTTGCTATATATATATGTATCCTTTTTGTTTGAGTGATCCTCATGAGAAATTTGTGAGTGCAGTGAATTCCTATATGCATGTGTGGTGGGCTGAAACGATCTTCCATGTGACTCCAAAAATCCAACTAATCATTTTTCCTTACCAAATTTAAAAAAAAAGGGGGAAAAACTATGGCTTTAAAATTTTTTATTTTGCGATTTTGTCCCCAAAAAATTTATATTTTGGGGAAATTATTAGGACCACTGCTTTCACCTTGGGTTTTTGGTTTGTGAATGGGTGTTTCCTGCACTTAAAACCCCGGTTTTTTGTTTTTTGGATTTGTCCGTTCTGCAAAATTTTCTGTATCTCTGTTTGGGAAATTGGTTTATGTAATCTAGGTATTCAATAGATTCTTTGTCCCCTTTAAAATTACAAGTTCAAATTTTTGTAAAGCCTTTGCCCAAACTCAATAGATATTTTTTTTTATTTTTTTGCCCCATATGTGCTTTCTTCACCTAAGTTCATGAAAAAGTGCAACAAATCATACAAAAATTTAACTGGGATGTGGTCTATCTCAAGTCCTCTATGAAAAAAAAAAGAAAACCCCCGGGAAAAAAATTTTCCCTCCCGTTCAGAAGGCAAAAAAATTTTGGGGAAAGTGCTCACCTTGGGTCCCAAAATTAAGGGGGGGCCCAGTCTTGCTTCTGGAATTTAAAATCCCGGGAACAAGAAAAAAGATCAATTTAAAGGTTTTTTAAACCCCCCGGTTGGCCTTCTGAAAAGGGGAGTGTTGTTGGTGGGAAAGGAACTTAATGGTCACACATTCACCTGTAGACCTATAGGTCCTGGTAGAGCATCACATCCTAAATCCCAGTGTATAACAACAGTGACAGTAACTACACATTGACATGCAAAATAACTTAAATAAATAATAATGTACTCAAGATATCCAGATATCAGCCACAATGATAAAATTTTCACATATCTAGTAAGCAGACTAGGAAAAAAAAATTGATTCGCCGACTTCGCCGAATTTTCCGACAAAATCTATTTCGTCCCGAATTACTTCGGGACGAATTGTTTAAAAAACAGCTATTTCCGGGCTGCAGGGGAACCTGTAGGGGTGCTGTAGAACACTGTGCCATGCTTAAATATGCAGAGGGAGCTTGGGTTGGTCTTCATTCAATTCTGTGTTTTAGTATGACACTCACATGACTGCCGCCGCTATTAAAATCGCTACACATTTCAATTCCTGATAAAGTCATGGCAGCGCCAGCTGGAAAAAAAACAAGCTGAGGGCTAAGATCCTACCATAGCGTCAAAGAACACAGTAGTAGGTTACCGGAGCCGCCACAGATCCGCGCACAGTAAGGGGACGATGGCAATAGCCACGCCAGGGCTAAGTAGGTCCCGGTTTTCACCAGAGTCCGCCGCAAAGCGGGATGGACTTGCTGCTGTGGGAGTCTACCAGGTCGTTACCCCTGATGTGACTTGCTTGAGGTGGCAGCCGAGGGGTAGCGAGTCGGGGACAAGCGTAAGGTCAGGACAACTGGCAATGATCGTGGTCAAGGGATGGCGGCAAGAGGTACGGTACACGGATATGACAGACGAGTAGAGATGGGCGAAACGATTCTAACGAAGTGGAATTCGTTTAGAATTTCAGGAAAACTTCGGTTCTGAACGAAGTCAAAGTTTGGGGTTTCTTCGGGGTGAACGAAGTGTGCTTTTGATTGAAAAAATGGCTGCGAGACATGGCGTCCAGGGGGCCCAAAGCAATCTGGGAAGGAAAAAGGGGTAGCCGCATGAATGTGCAGGTTTAAAACCCAAATTCAGGGCCCGGTGGGTTCTGTGCCCATCACCGCACTATATAATTTCCCGGGCGCGACCCCGGGGAGCTCTTACCCCCTCTCACTGTACTTTTGGGGGAAAGGGTTTGCTCCCGCAGCTGTTGTTGCTGAAAAAACTGTTTTTTTATACAGGATTTTTGGGGGGGGTTTGTCTCAGCTTGTTTCATAGACTGTTTCTTTTAAAAGTTTATTTCTGATTTTTTTGGGGGTAATTGGTTCTGAAGTCCAGTGTGCCTACACTGAAAGCTGTTTTTACTTTTTAAATGCTATCTGCTCCCCGGGCACATTGAATACCCAAAGGGGATCTAAGACTTTTCCCTGTAGTATTCATTTAAAGAAACAGCGTTTTTATAATAAAAAACCCCATTTCTTTTTTTGGCGGGCTAAATTTTCTTTTGGGGAAATTTACATCCAAGCGTTGTTTTTGTGCTGTGGTGAAAAAAATAGCCTTTCTTTTTCCCCGCCAAAAAAATAAAAATTTTTCCCTGTAGCATTTTTCCCAAAAAGGTGAGGTTAATTAAATTTTTTTCTTGTTGTGTAGCGTAAAAAAACCCCCCCCCCCCCGGCAATTGAAACCCACGCTAAAAAAGCTATTTTTCCCGGGCCCTGCTCAATTTTTTTGCGCTTTTTTTACATCCGGGGGGTTAAATTTTAAAGCGTTGTTTGCTGCTGTTGTGATCCAAAAAAACCGTCTTTTTCACCGCCAAAAAAACTTTTTTTCCTTTTAGGAATAATTCACAAGCAAAAGGTTGTTTTACAATTTTTTTTTCTTGTTGTGTAGCGTAAAAAAACCCAAAAATTTTTGTAACACGCTACAAAGCTGTGGGTTTCGGGGTGCTCAATTTTTTTGCGCAATTTACTCCGGGGGTTTAAAAAAAAGCTTGTTTGCTGTTTTTACTCAGTAAAAAAAAAACTTTTTTTTTCACGCCACAAAAAAAAATTCTGTGGGCATAATTATATCCGAAGGTTAATTAACCCTGTTTGTGCTTTTATTTTTTCAGTAAAATACCAGGGGTTTTTAAAAAAAAGGACTTTAAAGGGTCAATTTTTCCTCCCCTTTTGTGGAGCGCAATTTATACCCAAGGGTTACCCAAGTTTTTGGGGTGGGTTTTTGGGCGTAAAATTTAAAGGGTGGGGATTTATCATATACAATATTTTTTCATAAAACGTGTCTGTCCCATTTTAGAACAAAAGTAACCCTTGTCGGGACAGGAAGGGGGCAGGTCTTCCCCTGTGGTGGCAGGGGCACAAACTTTTTCCTGGAGCGGGGTCCCCAGCCACAGCAAGGGGGCCCGTCGCGCAGGGGTCACTCGGTGAGGCCACAATTTCCCCTGTCATCTAGCCGGCCCGGTGTAGGGAACTAGAAAACCCAAGGGTTTTCTTGTTTGGGGTTGATGGGTTTCACCCATTCCCTTTCCCAGATTGACTTCTGAAAACCCCCACCCCAGGAGTGGTGGGCGGGGGGAAAAGCCCGACAAAACCCCTTATTTGGGCCCGGGCCCCGGGGAAAGGGGTCAGCGGCTTCACCGTCCTAAACCCGCCTCTTTTCCCATCCGGTTCCCTCAGCCAGAGTTCTACTTTTGTGGTTGGGCCCCAGCGCCACTTATAGGGGATGAAAAATTTGAGGAGGGCAGTCAGCAGCTATTTGGGCCCAGCGAAAAAAAAATGGGGCCAATTTTCCCCTGCTTTTTGGCGTGGGTTGGAAAAGTTTAGATGTTGAGAGGGGGCTTTGGGGGCCCATGTTGTGATGGGTCAGCCTCTCCCATACCAAAAAGGGTTTGTTTGGGGGACAGCATTTGCAAAAGAAACAAAATAGATGTGATGTACCCAACCGCAATTGGGACCCGGGGGGGGTGGGGAAAGGGTTCATCTCGTAGGAAAAAGAGGGGGGGTTCAGTTTGGGGCGTCAGGCAGCAGCGCACCGGGCAAGTGGGTGGGTGGGGGCCCGTGAGTCAGCGGGAAATAGCAGCAGTGTGAGGTCGGGAGCAAAGCGGCCAGGGGAAAAAAAAACCCCTTCGCAGGTCCAAAAAAAGTAGGGCACGGGGGGTCAGCGGGGGGAGCGGGCAGCAGTGTCACTCGTGCAGAGCCGTTGGCGGTAAAATCCGAACTGGGCCCGGTGGGGCAGTTCTTTGCTAAGAACCGGAGGACCGAATAAGGTATATGTTGAGTTTTGTAAGCAAAAAGTAAAGCGGGGCCCGGGGGAAGGCTAACGTTGGCCCAGGGACCCTGCGTCAACCATGCGTGCACCATCCGGTGGGCCCTGGGAAAAAACCGTGGCTCAGATATGGTGGTCCATCTTTCCCGCCGCAGAAAACAGCGGGCAGCAGCGCCCCAGTGGAAAGAAACCCCATTGCAGCCATAAAGGGGCCTCCACCCCCTTTTGGCAAAAGGGAGCTGTTTTCTTTTTACTTTCATCCCCCGGGGTCCAATCCCTCCTGCCCCTCGTACTCTTGGGCCAGCAGTCGTTCGCGAGGGGGATTGAAAAAAGGGGAAAAACAGTTGCGTCCAACCTTCCTAAGGGGGTTGCACCCAGCGGGACCTTTGTTTCCTGCCCAAGTTTTTGGGTTTCTGCAGTCCCCCCCTTTCCAAATGGGGGGAACTTTTGGCACCATTCAGAGAACTAAGGCTTGTGCCGGCCGAGGTGGAGAGTTCCAAGCCGTTTTTTTCTTTTCCAAAAAGGCAGTACCAGCACTTCTTAAATATGAAAGAACAGAAGGTGGGCCGTCCTTAAGCTTACGGTTTTGTTCCAAGGGGCAGGGCCCAGCGCAGACGGTCTGGAGCTGAAACTAGGTCGGGGGCCAGTACATGTCCTTTACGGCCCTGGGTGAATGTGTTTCCCGGCCCAGGCAGACCAACAACTTGGACAGGGGAGGGCCGCTTTCCCCACCACGTTGTAAAAAGGGCCTTGCTCTTGCGCCAATGTCCGCCTCCTCCTCCTCCACCCCAACCACCTTTCCCCAGCCCTCCAAAGTATGTCCATCATACCACATGTGTAAGGCACAGGGGTTTGGTCACGCGGGTTTCTACCCCCTGGCTTTCCTCGGCGAACGAATTTACAAGAGGGGAAAACTGCTGCGTATGCAGAAAGAAATGGGATGTGTGGTTTTCCCCGCGCCAACTGCAAATGGAAAACCATGGTGCGGACATGGGAGGAACAGGGTTTTGTCCGCGCTGCACGGGAAGGGGGGATGGTCCATGCGCCCTGAAGGGCCCCACGGTTCAACTGGTTGTGAAGGGTTCCTGAAGTTTTCCCCCCCCGATTTAGAAACTTTTCTGAAAATGGCCAGGAAAATGGGGCCAGGGCACTTTATCATTGTACAAAGCCGGGAAAAAACCCTTTTCCGAGTTGCAGCGGGCAGAAGGGCCCTCCCCCAACACACTCTGATATGCAAATATTTCCCCCCTTTTGGGAATTCCGGGCCTGCAATTTTTTGGACAAAACTTTATGAACAGAAAAAGGCCTTTAAAACGATTTTTTGATGATCCAGGCAGCGGGAAGTATCCCCGGGTGTAACTTTGATGCCCGCCAGTGGCAGCTCATGCGGGGGCCCCCTCCCCGTTTTTTGAGGCCATTGGGAGGAGGGCGAGTTATTTGTCGTCCCCAGGATTTCGGGTGAATAACGTTTTCCCCACTGCTTCATGTCCTGGAACAGATGCTAAAAATCTTTTAAGGGGCAGGCGACTGGAGATTTGGCGATTTACATCCCGCGGGCCCATGAGTCCAGTGGGGACTGAAATGGAGGGGGGAGGGGGGGGGAAGGGGAAATTTTGGGAGCAGAAGAATTTTTCGGGTTTAAAAATGAGTGGATTTTCCCCCAGGGGGACAAGGGGTGGAAGCAGGAGCAGCTGGAGGGGGGGAAAGGAGATGAGGAAGGGCGAGGCAGATGACCCCCCCCCCGTGGCAGTTTTAAAAGGGGGAAAAGGGGGCAGGGAGCCCCTCGGGGGTTTACTTGTGCAGATGGCCCGCCCCCCCGCTTATTTGTGGTAGTGACAGCCCAAAAAAATCAAACCCTCCGGAAAAGGGGTGACTTTTTGGCTCTCCACCCTATTTTGGGCCCTCCTTTCCCGGGCCCCAAAAGGGACCATTTTCCCCGCTATTGAGGGGAGGGCAAAATTTAAATTTTATTTGTTAATCCCCCCTTTAATTTAGTTGCCCGCTGCCTAAAGTGTGGCAATGTCCCCCCCCACTGGGCAGGTCTGACCGGGGGGTTTCCCCAGCGCTTTTTGTTTCTTCTGGGGCTGCTGGGGGAAGGTTTGGGGGGGGTGGGGTAGGAGCAGTACCAGCTCCTCAGCAGTTAAAACCCAAAATCGGGTTTACTGATGAGCAGTTCCCTTTAAAACCCCCCTAGTGAGGAGGGTATTCGCCCGAAACCAAACGCAGCAGGACCTGGAGGGAGTCCCTGAACCCAACCCGGTGGTGGGCCTTTCTTGGGCAGCACTCTGCCACCCCCGGGTTTGAAGAAACCGCTGGAATTTCTGGGCAGCCAAATGGATGTGTGGCCGCAACTTGCCGAGTTTTTCAGTGGAGGGAAACTGTCCTGTTTCCGGCCAGTAGGGGTTTGGGATCAGAGTGGGTGTTTAGGGGGGGCGGGGGACATGTTAGCCCAAGGAGAACCCGCTTGTTTCCCCGGGAAAAAGTGGAATTTACTGACCTTTGTCAAGATGAATTTAGGCGTGGACGGGCCCGGGTTTTTCCCCACACCCAAAAGCCTAGGGTCAGGGCTACTTTAGGGCCTTTTCGCCTACCCAAAAATGTGAGAAATGAGTTTGGGTTCAAACCCGCCTCAGCCCCTATTTGATGGGCCCCCACCCGCCTGATGCCAAAAACAAACGCTGGGCAGTTTCTCCTCTGCCCCAACCATCTTTACCAGGGAAATTTGGTTTTTGCCCCCCACCTCCACCCAAAGTGTATTTTGCCATGTCTGGGGCCTCTGCTTGGTGCTTTTGGTGCTGCCGTGACCCCACACTGTTTTCATTGTCCCACTCTGGGGCCAAATCCTGTTTTTGCCAACCCCCAGAATGTCATTGTGCCCCTGCCTTTACCCCATGTGCTGCTGCTGTGGGCCTTTCACACTGTGTCTTGTGCCCCTGTCTGACCTTTAGGGTGCTCCTGTGGTGCTGCCCGGGCCTAACACTGTGTCATTGTCCCCCCTCTGTGGCCTATCCTGTTTTAGCCAAACCCCCAGAATGTGATTGTGCCACTGGGCGCCTCATTTTTGCTCCTCTTTGGGTTTCTGCCGTGGAAACCCACACACTGTGTCATTTTTCCCCCCTCTGTAGCCTACTTTTCCCGGTTTTTTTCCACCTCCAAAAATGTGATTGTGCCACTTTGACCCTCATGTGCTCCCGGGTGCTGCCGTGGGCCTACCCCAATGTTTCATTGTCCCACTTGTGGCCCTTTCTCCTGTTTTTTCCACCTCCCGAATTTTCATTGTGCCCCTTTCCCGACCTCATTTTGCTGCTGCCGGCCTACACACCCCCCGTGTCAATTTTTTGCCACTGTCGACCCTTTTCTGCCCTGTGGCCCGCTTCCGTGAATTCACCCCTGTGTCATTGTCCCCCCTCTGTGGCCTCCTCCTGTTTTTGCCAAACCCCCGGAAAGTGATTGTTTCCATGTCTGACCCCATGCTGCTCCTGTGGCTGCCCGCCGGGACCTAAAACACTGTGTCATTTTTCCCCCTCTGTGGCCCCACTCCTGTTTTTTCCCCCCTCCAGAATTTTGATTGTGCCCCCCTTGGGTTTACCTCATGTGCGCTGTAGCTGCGCCGTGACCTCCAAAACTGTGTCATTGTGCCCCTTTTCTGACCTATGCTGTGCTGTGGCTGCCCGCCGTTTACCTCCCCACTTTTGTCATTTTTCCCCCTTGTGGCCTACCCTGTTTTTGCCCACTTCCCGAATGTCATTGTGCCACTGCCCGACCTCATGCTGCTGCTGCTGTGACCTACACACTGTGTCATTGTGGCCACTGTCTGACCCCATTTTGGGTTCCTTTTGGGGTGCTGCCGTGACCTACACAAATGTTTTTCATTGTCCCCCCTTTGGCCCCACTCCCTTTTTTTTTCCACCTCCAGAATGGGGATTGTGCCACTGTCTGGGCCCCAAAGCTGCTCCTTGGCTGTGCCGTGGGCCTACACCCCTGTGTCATTGTCCCATTTTTTTTTTTTAGCCTTCTCCGGTTTTTTTCCAAACCCCCAGAATGGATTTTTGCCCCTGTTGACCTCATGCTGCTCCTGTGGCTGCTTTCCGTGACCTAAAAAATGTTTTCATTTTTCCCCAAATCTGTGGCCTTTTCCTGGTTTTTTTTCCCCCCCAGAAAAGTAAATTTTTCCACGGGCCCGACCTCATGCTGCTGCGCCGGGGAAACCCCCACCCGTGTATTTGTGCCCTGTCTTCCTCTTGCTGCTCCTGTGGGGTGCTTGGGCCGGGGGACCTACCAATGTTTTTCTTGTCCCCCTCTGTGGCCTCCTCCCGTTTTTTTCCACCTCCCGAATGTTTAATTTTGCACTGGCTGGGCCCCATGCTGCTCCTGTGGCTGCTGCCGTGACCTACACCCCTGTGTCAAATTTTCCCCCTCCCGTGGCCTAATCCTGTTTTTGCCCCTCCGAAGTGATTGTGCCACTGTTGGGCCTCATGCGGGGGCTTTGGGCTGTGCCGGGACCTCCAACGTTGGGCATTGTCCACTTGTTGGGCCTTTAAAAATGTTTTTACCACCCCCAGAATGTTTATTGTTTCCACTTTTCCGATTCATCTGCTGCTGCCGTGGAAAAAAAAAACAAATGTGTCATTGTGCCCCCTGTCTGACCTCTGCTGCTTTTGTGGTGCTGCCGTTTACCTAAACCCCTGTGTCATTGTGCCATGTCTGACCTCATGCTGCTGCTATGGCTGAAAAGCCGTAACCTACACCCCTCTGTAAATTTTGCCCCCTGTCTTTAAAACCCCATGTGTGCTTTCCGTGACCTCCCCCACGGGGTCATTGTTTCCACTCTTTGGGCCTATTCCTGTTTTTTCCACCTCCAGAAAGTCTTTTTTGCCCCTGGGCTTAAAATCATGCTGCTGTTTGGGTGCCCCCGTCACCTCCACACTCTGTCAATGATGTTGCCACCTGAGGGCCCCCAGCTTGTTTTTTTTTTTTGGGGTGTCGCGGGCCCTGACTTTATCAGGCTCATTCCCCTTCTTTTTTTTGGGGGTTTTTTCCCTCTTAAGGTTTCCCAGGGAAATTTTTTAGTGAAAACGATTCTAAGAAGGGGGCGGCGTCATGTGGTGGTTTATTTCTAAAAAACCCAAAATTTTTATGAAAAACCCCAAAACCAAACCCCTTTTTATTTAAACATGGCACAACGTTCTACAGGCACCTTGCAGGCCCCGGGACTCCCGGAAATAGCTGTTTTTTTAAAGTTTAAATTTGTGGCCCAAGTAAATTTGGAAAGAAGTTTTTTTTTTCCCAGGGAAAATTTGGCGAAGTGAACGAAAAAAATTTTGGGAAATTGGGCCCCTCTCTACAGGGCGAGTCTCAAGGAGGAGGCGGAGGCGGTTTTTTCCCTTGTTAAATTGGACATACGATTCACAAATTTTCATACTGAAAAAGCCCCATCCAAAGGGCCCGTTTTTCAGCATTTGCTTGTTTCTTCCCGTATTTTTGTTTTTTACTAAATTTTCCCTCAAATAATGGCACCCAAAAGCAAAATAAGCACCTTTTAAAAAAATTCCCCATTGTTTGGGTCCCCCTTCAATTTCCATACGCTGCCCTTTGAAAAAATTTTTTTTTTACTCAGAAAATAGATTTTAAAATCCATGTTTATTTCTTATTAAAAAACTGTTTTGGAAAATTTTTTTGGTATTAATGATGAAAATGATGGGAAAGGGGTTTTTAATTTTCCCTTTGGGCCAAAAAAGGTTTTTGGAACATTAGCAAACTGAATAAAAAGGATTTCTCCTATAGAACTTGAGTTTGTTCTCCCTCTCAGTAGCTGGAAAAAAGGCTCCATTTTTGGCCCGGTTAGCGAGGGTCCAAGAGGATGGAGAGCCAGAAGTCATCCCTCTCCCGGGGATGGTGACATTCGGCTGTCACAAGCCAGGCAAATCAGCATGCTGCGGGCCTTGTGCGCAAGTGTTTTCTGTTTAGACTCCCTGCATCCATCTCCACTGTATACTGCCACGGTGCTTGGGGGTGCATGGGGGACAGTGGCACAATGACAGAGTGTGGAGGACACGACAGCAGCCAGAGCAGCAGCATGAGGTCAGACAGTGGCACAATGACAGAGTGTGGAGGTCACGGTAGCAGCCACAGTAGCAGCGTGAGGTCAGAGAGTAGCACAATGACATTCTGGAGGTGGCAAAATCAGGAGTAGGCCACAGAGTGGCACAATAACAGAGTGTGAAGGTCACGGCAGCAGCCACAGCAGCAGCATGAGGTCAGACAGTGGCACAATGACACAGTGTGGAGGTGACGGCATCAACAGCAGCAGCAGCATGAGGTCAGAGAGTGGCACAATGACATTCTGGAGGTGGTAAAAACAGGAGTAGGCCACAGAGTGGCACAATGACAGAGTGTGGAGGTCACGGCAGCAGCCACAGCAGCAGCATGAGGTCAGACAGTGGCACAATCACACAGTGTGGAGGTCATGGCAGCAGCATGAGGTCAGAGATTGGCACAATGACACAGTGTGGAGGTCACGGCACCAGCAACAGCAGCATCAGCATGAGGTCATAGAGTGGCACAATGACAGAGTGTATAGGTGGGTGGCAATACCAGTCCCTGGTAAAGATGGTGGTAGGCAGATGGATAAATTGGCAGCAAATGTGTGGCATCAGGCTGGTGGTGGCATCAGAAGAGTGGCTGAGGCAGGTAGTTTGAATCCAGACTCATTTCTCAAAGTTTTGGTGAGGCATCATGGCTGATGTAATCTGACGCCTAAGGCATTGGTGTGTGGAAATCCTGGCCGATCCACGCCTGATTCATCTTGACAAAGGTCAACTTGGGCAGGAGCATGGTCAGCTTCTTCACCTTAGGATGGTTGGACGCATACTGTTGTCTCTTTGCAATCGCCTCGTTGAACGACTGCTGGCGCCATGAGTAGCGAGGAGCAGGAGCATCTGGAACGGGAGATGATGGCAAAGAGAAACTTCTCCCTTCTGCAGAGGTGGTGGAGCCTTGACTGGCTGCAATGGCATGCATGCCACTGGTCGCTGCTACTGCTGTTGCTGCGGCGGCAGGATGGACCACCACATCTGAGCCACGTTTCTCCCAGGCCACTGGATGGTGACGCTGCATGTGTTGATGCAGGGCCGTGGTGCCAACGTTAGCTCCCTGGCCACACTTCCCTTTACTACCACAGATTCTACATATACCCATATTCGGCTCCTCCGGTGTCTTAGCAAAGAACTGCCACACCGCCGAGTAACTGATTTTACCGCCAACGCTCCACACTACTAGTGACTGCTACCACCGCTGCTTCGCTGAGCCCCAGTGCCGCTACTTTCTTGGACCTGCGAAGCGGGTTTTCTACCCCGTGGCCGTTTGGCTCCTGACCTTGCACTGCTGCTACCCTGCTAACTCACGGCCACACTACCCACTTGCTGGCGGCGCCACTGCCTGATGCGCAAGCTGACGCCCTCTTCTCCTGACGATGATGAAGCCCTTGCTTCACCCAGCTCCCAAGTGCGGTCGGCTACATCATCATCGATTATTGTTTGATCTTCACTGCTGTCCTCCTTAACGGTCTTGGTATGCAGAGGCTGACCTCTCACAACATGACCTCCCATGCCACTCTCCACATCCAATCTTTGCCGCCTACTGCAAGAAGCAGGGGATAATGGCCCCCCTTCCTTCGCTGCCGAGTAGCTGCTGACTGTCCTCCTCAAATTGTTCATCCTCACTGTATAGTGTTGCTGAGCCCAGACCACATACTAGTTCTCTGGCTGAGAGAACCGGACGGGACAGAGGCAGGTTGAGGACAGATGAGAGCCGCTGAGCTGTTCCCCGGGCCTTTGCCAATAAGGGTTGTGTTATTTTTCCCACCTAAATTTTGGGGCTGGGGGGGGGTAAGATGTAATTTTTTTGGGAGGGGGTGGTTTGACCTGGGTAAAACCAAATTTCAAGAAACCTTGGGTTGCTGGTAAAACCCCCGGCCCCCCTAAAAGGGGACCCCGGCAGTTTGGCCTCACCGAGTAAAACCCCTGCTGCAAACCCCCCCTTTTAATGTGCTCGCGCCGGTGGCCTGCCCCAGGAATGTTTTTTGCCACTGCCACTTGCATGTAAGTATCCTCCCAACCTCTCTTTTGGGACTTTTATGTTTGTTAAAAAAATTTAAGACTCTGTTTAAGAAGTATCTGTAAATGAAAAACCCCCAAATGTATTTGACCCCAAATAAACCCAAATAACAGGCTTTGGTTATCCTTGGATATAAATTGGGCAAAAGAAATGAGCATCGAAAAATTAACTGGTATGTGGCGTGTTAAAATGCCATTTCTTTTACTGAATACAAAAGAAGAAACACGCTTAATTAACCTTTGGAGATAAATTATGCTACAGGAAAAATTTTGTCTTTGGCGTTGAAAAACACCGTTTATTTTACTGACTACAAAAGCAGAAACATGCTGTATTTAAATTTGTCGGAAAAAAAATTTTTTTTAAAAAATTTTTTTTTGCTACAGGAATTTCAAAAACAAAGGAAAAATTTCGTTTTTGGCGTGAAAAACACGTTTCTTTTATGACTACAAAAGCAGAAATAGCTTAATTAACTTCGGAATAAAATTTTGTCAGGAAAAATTTCGTCTTTGGCGTGAAAAACACGTTTCTTTTACTGACTACAAAAAGCAGAAACATGCTTATTTAAACTTCGGATAAATTTTTGCTCAGGAATCAACAGGAAAAATTTATTTTTGGCGGATTTTTTTAAAAAAAACACCTTTTCCTTTTTCTGAAAACTTTCCAAAAAAGCAGAAAAACATGCTTATTAACCTTCGGATATAAATTATGCTAAAACAGGAAAAAATTTTTTTTAAAACAGAAAAATTTTGGAAAAACTTCGGTTTTTTTGGGGTTTAAAAACACAGTTTATTTTACTGACTGCAATAGCACACACACGCTTATTTAACCCTTGGATATAAATTGCGCAAAAGAAATGAGCAGCAAAAAATTATCTGGTATGTGGCTTGTTAAAACGTCATTTATTTTACTGAATACAAAAGCAGAAACACGCTTAATTAACCTTTGGAGATAAATTATGCTACAGGAAAAATTTTGTTTTTGGCGTTGAAAAACACTGTTTCTTTTACTGACTACAAAAACAGAAACATGCTTAGTTAACCTTCGGATATAAATTATGCTACAGGAATCAACAGGAAAAATTTTGTTTTTGGCGATGAAAAACACGGTTTCTTTTACTGACTACAAAAGCAGAAACACGCTTAATTAACCTTCTTATATAAATTATGCTATAGGAAAAATTTTGTCTTTGGCGCTGAAAAACACTGTTTCTTTTTACTGACTACAAAAGCAGAAACATGCTTAGTTAACCTTCGGATATAAATTATGCTACAGGAATCAACAGGAAAAATTTTGTTTTTGGCGATCAAAAACACGTTTCTTTTTACTGACTACAAAAAACAAAAAAACACCCCTTAATTAAAACCCTTTTGATATAAATTATGCTACAGGAAAAATTTCGTCTTTGGCGTTGTAAGACACCTTTCATTTTACTGACTACAATAGCACAAACGCGCTTAATTAACCCTTAGATATAAATTGCGCAAAAGAAATGAGCAGCAAAAAAATAGCTGGTAT
Source organism: Phyllomedusa bahiana (assembly GCA_025379985.1). Taxonomy (NCBI): domain Eukaryota; kingdom Metazoa; phylum Chordata; class Amphibia; order Anura; family Hylidae; genus Phyllomedusa; species Phyllomedusa bahiana. The sequence continues at coordinate 17,586 of JAODAL010034553.1, forward strand.
GTGGCTTGTAAAAATTCCGTTTCTTTTACTGAATACAAAAGCAAAGACAGGCAATAGACAACCCTTAAAATATTTTAATGTGCCCAAAAACTGACCAGGATGGATTTAAAAAAGTTATGCAGCCCCGAATTGGAACCCCTCTGGAAATTCAAATTTCAATACCCCACAAAAAACCCAAAAATTTGAAGGGGAGGACCCTTCTTGATAAAAGTGTGAACCCCCCCAAAAAAAATGTTAACCCCAAAGCATATTGGGGGCCTTTTTGGCCCCCCTGCTTACATTTTTTTTCTGTTATTGCAAATTACTTTAGTTAGAATTTTGGAAAAAATCCCCGGTATTCCCCCAAGTATTTCATTGTTGATAATTCCGTTGTTCATATAATTTTTTTTTTAAAAGGCATTATGGTATAACAAAGTTGTTTGGTGAAAAACTAAATTGTCCCAATTTGGGGGGCCTTTTTTGGCCCCCCCGGTTTTTATCATGTTTTCAGAAGTGTTTGTGTCTCAAATTTCCTTTTTTTTACTCAGTAATTTTGGAGGAGGGGGGGAAGGGGGTGGGTAATTAAAATGTGAGGGGTGTCAAAGTGATTTTTGGGGGAGTGATAAGGCCCTTTACATGACCTCAGGGGCCCCTGAAACAGTAATGAGCTGTTTTATATAAAAGTAATGGGAAAAGTATTAAAATGTGAAACTAATTTTCCCCCAAGGGGCCTGTGATAAGTAAACTTTTTAAGAGGGAAAACTGTTTCATTTTTAACAATTAGTCAACAAAGGCACAGTCTTCCCCCAAGTGTCTGACTGACCCAAAAGATTGAAACGTTTTTTTTTTCAAAGCGATGATGAAAATGAACTATCTTTTTCTGATGAAGAATATTGCCCCAAACTAATCAAAATCCTCATCCAGTGATTTTCTGATTTATGAAAAAAATGAAACTAGTGGCCTCAAGAAGTGATAAATTTAAACCCTCCAAAAAAAAAATGTTTTTTGGGAAAAATTTAAAATACATTAGTCGGAAAAGTACTCCCAAAACACAAAATTGTAGCAAAGGGTCAAGGAGCTGTGGGAAATTCCCCCGTTCCCTTTAAACCCCAAAAAGTATTCTGTAATTTTTTTTTGAAATATTGCAAAAGAGGTCCTATTATGTTTAAACCTAGAAGGAAGCGTATTTCCTTTTGCAAAAAAATAAGTCCTGGAAAAATCCAAAAAGGAACCTTTTGGGTTTTTTGGACTTTTTCCCCGCGGCAGGGAGCAAAAATCGTATGTTTCCCAATAAAAAGAATTATTTCTGGACCACTTTCTGATCCCCCCTATAAGGTTTTTAATTCCCGTGGGCAGATATGAAAGGGAAAATTTGAAAAAAAAATTCCCCTTTGTGATAACAACTCCCTGCACGGGGGTTTGAAACAACAAATTTTCCCTATAGTTTATCTGGAACATATTTAACAAAAAAAGCACAAAAAATTTAAAACCTTTGTACAATGTTACTTTTAGATAGCAACTTTTTACCTTAAAAAGGACGCGCAAAAATTTTTCAATACAACCCACAAGCCCCCCAAAAACAAAAAAATTTCTGGAATGTTGGGTTCTGCCCAAAAAAAATTTTGGCATAAATGGGTAAAACTACTGGGCAAAGAGGGTGGTGCACCAGTACAGAAAGGGTCAGGGGTCTGAAAAATTTAAAAACCTTTCTGTTCCCAATTTTCAAAATTTAGGAAAAAACTCACCCTGGCCCAAAATTTTTCACCCAAAGTTGGCTAGCAAATTTTTGCTTGCAAAAGCTATTGTTGGTACCTTTAAAACAAACCGACAAAATTCCAAACAGCACCAAACCCCAATCGTTTAAAAGAGCACTTTATGGAAATGTCTTTTGGATTTAATAACAAAGTGGGCTTTGGGATCTTTTCAAAGCGAAGAAGGAGAAATCATAAATTTTTTCTCATACCATTTCTTAACGATTGCAGCAATAACCCCAAAAATTGAAAACCGAAAAAAAACCTGCATTTCAATGCAACAAAAGGGGGTGTAATAAAATGGATGAGAATTTGGGAAAAAATATTCGTGTAAAAAGGGGGAAACAAAACGATGGCCTGTATTTCTATTTCAAATTTTTGCTTGATGGAGCGCCCCAAAATTATTCATTATTTAAACAGAAACCATCGGGAAAAATTTAATTACAGAAAAAGGAAGAGGGGCTTATTCTTGAAGGACCTTTGTTTTTGAATTTAAGCCTCACATATAGAGCGAAGCAAAATTGAAATTTCTTTCCAAAGCAAACAAAGAAGCAATGAAAAAGGTGTGGGTACAGTTTTTGATTATTCCAGAGCCCGGGGAAAGAAAAACGAAAGCGTTGGGTTTTATGTGTTCAAAGGAAAAAATAGAGAGAAAAAATGAGCCCATATTTTTTCCACTTTTAAGGAAAAATGTTTGCCCAAAAAACCTCCTTTTTGAAAAAAAAAAACATGTCAGAATTGTTTGGAAGACTAATTTTAAAACAAAAGAAATCAGAATAAAAAAAGGGGAGGTGAGGGGTATTTGCTATAGATTTTATGCATTTTTTTGTGTTTTAAAGTTTTTTGGCGTGAAAAATTTTGGGGAAAAAAAAAAAAATTTTTGGGTGTTTTTTGTGAAAAAATTTAATTAAAATTTTTTCCACTATTCATAAATTTTTTTGAGCCAAATTTTTAAATAAAAATTGTGAAAGTTTTTTAAGTGTGTTTTTTACATTATTGTTCATGGGGCCCTAAAAGGCCCCATGACGTTTAAAAGTATATTTTTAAATCATTTCCGTTTTAGGGGTTAAAAAAATAATTTTTTTTGTTGAGATTTTAGCTACGCGCGCGCAGCTACCGACGGCAAAAGACAGAGAAAGGTGAGAGGGCCCGCGTCGTGTCCGGACTTATATAGTGCGGGGACTTTCAGAATCCCCCCGGTCTCTTTATTTGGGTTCTTTTCTGCAAAATGTCATTGGGGATGTTCCTTTCTTTTTCCCCCAGAAATTCTTTTTCCCAAGTAACCCCTGTGTTTCATCCTTTTATCAATTTAAAAAACCCCTTCGGCCCAGAATCCCCAAAACTTCGACTTCGTTCAGAAAACCCAAGTTTTTCCCCGGGAAAAATTTAAAAGAAGTCCATTTCGTTTTGAATCTATTCGCCCCTCTCTAGAAGTGATTTCATTGGGTGCAGTCGATTTTCATCTTCTTTTTTAGGAAACCCCCCCCAGTACGTTCAGGCCCCCCGGGTCATAGGGTTACCATAATACGAAAAAAAATACAACCTTTTATCTTCGACAAAAAGGGCCCAAAAAGTGACAAGCCCAAAATCAACCTGAGCCAATTCCCCAGAGTTACTAAAACCCCACAGGAGAAGTATTCTTTGTAGAAACAGTTTTTTATGGCAATGCTTACAATCATTTAAATTTACAAAAAGAAACAATTCTGTGTGAATATGAGAAATGTGCAATCTGTACACACACATACATATACACACCAATGTACACACTCAAACACACATACTCACACATACATACTCTAACACATACATACACACTTTTACACATATACAAACACACTTGGTGGATAATGTAATAATAGCCCTCTTAACATTTTCACCCTCTGTATTTTTTTTCTCCCGTTTAAAAAGAAAATTCAAACAGACTCTTACGTTTGTGTTCACATTTTTCTCCACAGATGCAGTTTTAACAGACCAGAGGGGAAAGTAAATGCTGCTTTTTTCTTTATCCCCCTTTGACAAAATTTTTGGGGGCCCCCTAAACATTTACAATTGTGGTGCATAGAAAAGACAGACACATTGTTCCTGAAAGCAAGGAAAACAACCCAAGAGGATGTGTTAAGTTTTGCAAAATCAAGTCTGTAAAATGGTTAAAACATCATTGCTGTTCCCTTTAAATTTTTATTCGAACTTTATTGGCACACAACTAAATGCATAATTTAATGAGAAAAATCAGCAGCCTTTAGTGCTGCAGACAAAACGAGCGACATGTATGAACGGAGCTGTGGCAGAAGTTTGGCGTCTTTTTAGCCAAAAAAGTGGCGCAGCCCCATTCGCTCTATTTGTAACATGCTGCACTCCAATATCAGTTTCTTGTGTACCCCCAATTTCCGGCATTTAACCCTGGTGGAGCACGGTAAGGAATAGCCAATATTTCTGTTTCCCCCGTAATTCAACAAACACCCCTGAAACATGTAAAAATTTCCCAAAAAACCAGGAAAGGGGGGGGTGGGGAGTCCATCATCAAATCCCTAAAAAAAAAGCTTTATTTGAAAAAAAAAATTTAAAACATATGACGATTCCTCATAGAAGGGGGTACACACTTAGAGTGGTGTGGATTTATTACCCATACCCTCGCCGACACGTTTCGTGAAAAAACCTTTTCCCTCATGGCTGTGGGGGTAACTCCTTCAGGTAATTACAGAGCTCCTGAACACTTTGTAAATGCACCTGAGATTTTTGGACGTGTTGGGGATGTACACACAACCGTACAAGCTAAAAATTTAAAACTTCAGTAGGGGAAATTCCCCAGGCGCACTTTAAAGGTGGTTTACTGAGTGAAGTGTGGGTTGTAGTAGAAAGCGAAATATTATCCAGTAGAACGGTTCATAGATTGAGGGCATTCTACGTAAATGACGAAAAAAAAAAGGGCGTCTGCAGAAAAATCATACATGTCACCCAAAGTGTCTACCATACAGAGGAAGAATCATATTTTAATTTAATAATTAATGATAAAAAGAAAATAATAAAATTAAATAATAAATCTTTTGGTTGCTACATATTACAGTGCAGAACTGGTGCAATGGTACTTTTAGTATAAGTCATTAATCCGTTCCAGATCCTTGGACTTATACAAAACTGCACTTAAATCAAAAAAATTTTAACAAAGGAAATAAACTGAAAACACTTAATCTGTTCTTATAATAAGAACAATAGAATTACTGTTTATCATCCAGAACACTACTACTGAAGATGGCGGGTCTGCCGGAAGGTAAATGATAGAGGTATACTAGAATCCCAAACAACCTCATACACACTGTTGCATACTTGGAACGAACAGGCTACCGTGCAGTGTATTCCCCAAGTAAGCTGGAACAGGAGATGAGTGGATTGGCTGTAAAGATGCGGGGGAGATAGCAGCTATAGAGGTACAGCACTTCTGAGAGGACTGATAGTGCTTTATAATAGAAGCCATGTGGAGTGTCTGTGTGCGGCCAAAGCAGCGTTCACCTCTTTAAGCACCAGGCTGCTAACCGTCATCCTCGCCGTGGTTGTGCCAAGCTCCTCTGTCATGCATTCACAATGAGGTCCAGACCATCTCGAGTCTTATTCCAAGCAAATGGTGTATACCAAAAACATTTTTCAAGTCCAAACAGGTCTTATACCAAGCTGGACTTATACCAAAGCGAACTTATAACCAAGGCACCACTCTACCGACTATACCCAATGAAGAGACCATTTTGGCACCACAATGTCAAAATGTTTATTGCTTATATTTGTTTTTTAGAAATATTTGTTTTTAAAATTATATTGTTCTAAACTCAATGCTCGTATTTTTTTATTTTTTAACTATAAAGGGAGATATTTCAAGATCAAATCAGAACTAATACACTTTAGGAATACTGCAAAAATACATTATAGTTTGTTTCTATTTTGCATATAAAACACTAGACAAGGTTGGAAAACTGTGTATACTGAAATTTGCATTACAATACTGTAGTTGCAAGTTGTCTGGTTGCAATTCTGAATAACAATTAAAGGATTATGTAAAATTGCTTTCTGATATGTACTAATTGCTTCACATACAATAAGAGGAAAAACACATTAGACTCTTATTACATGGTCAATTGATTAGCATACCTTGATAAATCATCCAACATTTTCCTTTGTTTACTAATCAGAAAGTAGCATTTCATTACAAGAATTTCAATTAAAAGTGTAACTGTAATGTGAAGAGATAAATTGTATTAATCAAGTTGAGTATGTTTGTCCTAATGAGGCTATCCATTTTAACAACTTCTCTGAAATGATTTCATATCTCTCCCTGCATAGGCTTTCACAATACCAAATGTATTAAACTTACTGCACTTGATATTAGTTCAGGGCTAAGGGCTTCAGGAAATCAGTGTTCTCATTTGTTAAACAAGTGTTTTCTTTTTTCTTTTTTAAACCTCTCTAGCAACTTATAACCTAGTAAAAATTATATGTGTAAGTCTGAATAATGTTCTTTATTAGTGAAATTACTTTGTAATTATCTAAATGAATATCCTCTTTCCGACACTGCTTGGTGATGACGTTTTTGTTTTTTTAAACCTTTCAAAAAATAATAACTTTTTTAAATTTTTTCAGCTGTATAAGGGTTTGTTTTTGGTGGGAAAAGTTAAATTTTCAATTTACTGTACTATATATGTGTAGGAAAATCTTTTAAAAAATGTAAGTTCTGTGGAATGGAGGAAAAAATGTGCAATTCTACCATCATTTTTTTGCGCCTCATTTTCAGAGTTCACAGTCTGGTATAAATAACATGGTAACTCAATTCATCTTTATGACAGAATTATGCCTAAACAGTTTAAGTTTTTGCTACCTTTTTGAGGAGGACTTATTTCTTGCAAACAACAGCAATTTTCTTTATAATTTTTGGGGGTACAAAACATAATCACTTTTCATTCCATTTTTTTTTTTGAGAGACAACTCTAGTGGTTCCCAACCCCCCCCCCCACTCCCACACTACCACAAAAAGGATAAACATTGGGAAATTTTAAGGCTATGTCTACATAGCACAGGTTTTTGGTCAGATTTTCGGTGGTTTCGAATCCACCAAAACCCCGACTGTAACCTCAGCCCTATAGAGAGCAATAAAAAGTCTGTGCTCTAGCCCACGCAGCATGGATTCTTTTCTGGGCAGTTGTGAAATCTGCTGGATTCCGGCACATTTTCAAACATATACACAAAATTTCCGAGATGAAAAAACAAGAATTCATTACATATGCACCTTATCCAAAAAAATAAATCCTCTATAAAACTTAATAACTTAACTTAAGGGTTACCCTTTAGTTCTGAGTAGGTCTCTTCATTAGTCCTTTCATGTACAGAATTCATATCTTAACGTTTGCATTATTAAAGGTTTTATAAAGGATTTATTTTTTTGGATAAGGCACATTTTCAAACCTATCAGATCTTTGGCTGGATTGTCATAAGATTCCCTTACATTCAATGTATGGGGCTGATGGCAAATCCGAAAACCGACCGTGGTTTTTAGTGCAAACCCGCCCCAAAAACCACGTTCCGGCAATGTTAAAAATGCTGTTGGATTTTGGATGCCATTTTAACATTATTGTGTTGACATAGCCTAATAATTTTTTTTTTTCTAAACCTTATATATTTGTGTTTTCAATCCTGCTAAAGAATGATACACGGGGAGGTAGTAAAATTCACTACAATAATGGTGGGTTTAATGGGCTATACCTGTATGTTAAACACATACAAAAATGGGACATTACTTACTCCAAAAAACACTGCAATTTTTGGGGCATATTCACAACCCAATGGCTGGACTAGACTGAGCCCAGTAGCAGGCAGCTCTAGCCTATATGCTACGTGGGAAAAATTAACAGGTGCAGCTAATTGCTGATTTGTGTCGGACACCCAGAAAGTGCTGGGCAGCCGCCTAATCTAATAGTATGGGTGTCACTAATAGGTTGTAAGCCAGCATGGTGCACCACACGTATCTGTATTTATGGCACCCTTCTGTATTGCCTTATTTATATACAACTGTAGTACCAGCAACCACCCCCCTCATGCATTGAGAGTGTGTGAGTGATTGTTTTATTGGTATGTTTGCATTTATGCAATCTCCTCATGCATTATACTGTGGCATTTCTGCATGCTGGTGTGAACAGGTATTAAACTAATGTGCAGATTTTATCATCTAATTGTCCCCCTAGCAGTGGGGTATGTGAGCTGCTTCTCAGCAATTAGCTGCACCTGTTAATTTTTTCCAGGTAGCATATAGGCTGGAGCTCCCTGCTGCTGGGTCCAGTCTAGTCCAGCCATTGAGCTGTGAATATGCCCCAAAAATTGCAGTGTTTTTTTTAGCTTTAAACATGTAGGCAAAGTTAAATAAATATTACCAGGTACATTGCTGTTCTGACTTTGCTTCTATTAAGAGTTAGAGAAAGTCTTATCTCTTATTTATATACATAAGCTATCCTAGGTTATTGGCCACCTCTCTCTGCTCATTATTTCCTGACCAGCTTTAACCCATTAGAGCTCTGTAGCCTTGTCCACCTATGTTTACAAACCTCTAGCAGTCATGTCATTTTAACAGGTTCAGCATAGAAGCAGCAGAACTACTATGCCAATTACTACTGAAGACAAACAGCCTAAGCATGAAGTATGAGTCTGAACCTGGCTGTGGGTCACAAAACAGCATAATACAACCCTTCTGATGTATACAAAATGTATGCTGCATAAAATAAAAAAAAGTATAAGAGACAGCACCATCTAGTGTTAGAATACAAAACAGGCACAACATCTATCTATCTATCTATCTATCTATCTATCTATCTATCTGTCTGTCTGTCTGTGTGTCTATCTATCGATCGATCAAACGAACGTACGATCGGTCTGCTTGTCTGTCTGTCTGTCTGTTTGTCTGTCTGTCTTTCTGTCTGTCTATCTATAAATGTATCTATTATATTTATCCAAAAATTAGACAGGGTCTTATATTATTTTTCTCTGAAATATTATTCTTATTTTCTTTTTCCTCATACGGTACTACATACGGTACTAAATGTACATACAGTAGTGTACTGCAATTAATGGTAGATGCCTATTCCTCAAAATAACAGACACCCTTCATCAAGGAAAGCAAGCACCCCCAAAAGAATCTCACTTGCCAGACCCGTTTAGGCTCAAAATAATTAAAGTTGACAAGTGTTGATGGTGGATGGACTATAACACACAGATCTGCATCACTCCTTTCAAAGCCGTGTCACTGTCAAGTCCCTTGTCATCCCAGCTGCATGCCACTGAGAGCTCAGCACTAGTCAACCCTTTTTGTTGTGAGGTCTTTTAAGTGCGATCCTTTGGGGTTGGAATTTTTTGGGGGTTGCCTGCTTTCATTGATGAAGGGTTCACCATATCTGTCCTGCTGTATTATATTTACTCTTTTTTTTGCATGTTTAGCTGCCTGAACATTTTTTAATGAACTGTAACTAGGACTTATTTTGGGAGAAGGGCTAATATTTTAAAAGCATACTCCAAAAATCCTGAAAAATCATGCTAGGGCTTATTTTTCACCACTACACCACCCCATAAACTTGCGTGTCCCACACCTTCTGTCTCTTTTCACCTCCTTTGTAGACTATAAGCCTTCACCGGCATGGTCTTCTTTCCCTCTGTACTAGTTATTAGTAATTTAGGGTGACATGTATGAAACCTGGTGCTGAAATGCCAGTTTAAAATCACTTTAGAGGGATATTGAAGACACCAGTATGTATGAAAATATCTCTCTGCACTTTATACATGTGCCCCGTTCTGTTGCAAAATTTGTCGCAGCCAAACCACTTTGAAATTGATATGGATTTGTACGACAGTTATGTATCAAACCTTGGTGCATTTGTATGTTTCATGCCAAACTTTAGCTCAATTGTACAATTCTGGCGCGACATGCCTGGACAAGCTTGTCACATTCAAACGTGTTGTATCTGTTGCAGTAAGTTTGGGCGTACAACTGTTTGGACATCTAGAGAACAGGGCTACGAAAGGTACAGTTGAAACCAGAAATTTACATACACTATATAATAAGACACATATGCATGTTTTTATCATTATTTGATATGAAATCAGAATAAACCTTACCCGTTTTAGTTCACTTAGGATTACCGAAATAATGTATATTTGCCAAATGCCAGAAAAATGAGAGAGAGCCTTTTTTAAGGCATTTTTATTACTTTCTGCAAAGTCAAAAGTTTACATACATTAGGATTACTATGCCTTTAAACAATTTGGGACAGCCCATATGATGATGGCATGTCTTTGAAAGCTTCTGATAGGTTTATTGCCAACCTCTGAGTTAATTATAGACACATCTGTGAATGTATTTTTTTTTTTTTAAACACCAGAAACACACTGCTTCTGTGTGTAACATCATGGGAACATCTAAAGAAATCCACCAAGATATCAGGAAGAGAATTGTGGACTTGCACAAGTCTGGATCATCCTTGGATGCAATTTCCAGGTACCTGAAGGTGCCTCGTTCATCTGTACAAACAATTATATGCAAATGCAAACAAGATGGGAATGTCCAGCCATCATACCACTCAGAAAGGAGATGGGTGTGTCTCAGAGATGAACATGCTTGGTCCAGCATGTGTATATCAACCCAAAAATAAAAGCAAAAGACCTTGTGAGGTGGTGGCGGAATCTGGTAAGATTGTGTTATTACCTACAATGAGACGAGTACTGCATCAACATGGGCTGAAAGTCCACTCTGCCAGGAAACAGCCAAAACTCCAAAAGAAACATACAAAAGCTAGACTAATGTTTGCAAATAAACACAGGAACAAAGACCGACATTTTTGGAGACATGTCCTGTGGTCTGACGAAAGTAAAATTGAACTGTTTGGCCATAATGACTATTATTACGTTTGGAGTAAAAAAAGAGAAGCTTGGAAGCCTAAGAACACCATCCCAACTATGAAACACGGGGGTGACAGCATCATGTTGTGGGGTTGTTTTGCCACAGGACGGACTGGTGCTCTTCACAAAATAGATAGCATCATGAGGAAAGAAGATTATGTGGCAGTATTGAAGCAACATCTCAAGACATCAGCCAGGAAGTTAAAGCTTGGGTGGAAATAGGTCTTCCAAATGGACAATAACTCGGAGCATACTGCCAAACTGCTTACAAAGTGGATTAAGGATACCCAAGTCAATGTTTTGGAGTGGCCATCACAAAACCATGATATTAATCCTATTGAAAATTTATGGGCAAAGCTGAAAAGGCAGGTGCGAGCAAGGTAACCTACAAACATGGCTCATTTAATGCTGTTCTGTCAGGAGGAATGGGAACTATTGTAAGAAGTTTGTGGAAGGATATCCAAAATATTTGACCCAAATCATGCATTTTAAGGGCAAAGCTACCAAATACTAATGAAATGTATGTAAACTTTTGACTTTGCAGAAAGTAATACAAATGCTTTAAAAATTATTTCTCATTATTTTGGCATTTGGCAAATATAAATAATTTTGGTAATCCTACTTGACCCAAAATGGGTAAGATTTATTCTGATTTCATGTCAGATAGTGAGAAAAACATGCATATGTATCTTTTTATATAGTATATGTAAACATCTGGTTTCAACTGTATTTGGCCGTGGACAACTACTGCATCCACGTTCACACTTGTCGCCCTTGTACTTTGTTTGTACTTATGTTAAGTATGTAACCCCATAACCAATAATAATAGTAATAATGCTTCTCAATTGATGGTGAAATAAAGGTGTTTAATGCTCCTGACTATGCTTTACACCTCAAAGGGAACATGTTGTCCAGAGGAAGATTCCGAAATATTCATACATTTGTGTCTATTTGGAGAATTAAATTAAGAGGAAAAGGAAATGAGAATTTAATGATGCCTTTCACGATGTCCAAAATATGGAAACCTTTGTTGTCCAAAGAATGGTTGCATAACATGCTTTCCTCAGGTATTAGAGCTGCTCCCAACTATTTTAGAATGACTTTATTAAAAAATGATAAAAGAACAATTCTTGATTAAAGGCATCTATTATATCAGTAAAATGAAAGAGATCTACAATGACTACACCTGCACCATTGAAAAAAATGAAGTTTATGTGGAGGAAAAGATTAAGGAGGAATGAATTTTCAAATTATCTTTTAAGGTAAAACAATTTAACAGTATGTCTTTTGATATTGAAGGCTCAGCTTTGTAGGTGTTAACATTGCACCCTGAAAATTGACCATGCTCCTGTAGGACTATGCAAATGTTTGGAAGTATTATCTATGGACTAGACAGGATCAGAAAGACATCAACAAAGAAAGGTATCTTTTTCTCATATGTCAGTGTTCTGTTTTGTCCATTTATCTATTTTCAATAACGGGTGTAAAGACTCATTTTTTTCCCTTGGTTAAGACTTGATGTGGTGTGGTTATTTTGAGGGCACACCAATGGCTACTTTATACTTTACCAAGGTACATATATTTAGTGTTGTCCCATGAAAAGATTATTACAATATTTAAAAAATATTATGGATGTACTAACTTTTTGAGATACTGTATTGTGATTGAAAATTTTGCAAGACCCCCTTTTTTTCTTTTTGCCCCTTCACAAACTATGGTATGTGATCACAGTTTGCTTCTCTGTATGTTGATGTGAACAGGCTCTTAACTTATGGGCAGTTACAGTGAGTTACAAAAGTTTTCATATCCCTTAAAATTTTTTCCTTTTTTTATATGTGATAGCCCACAATTTAAAAATATTTTTTATTGATATTTATGTGAAAAAGAAATAAAAGAAGAAATGTGTTATGTGAAAAGAAAATGATACATGCCTTTTCAAACGTTTGCAAATTAAAATTGAAAAGTGTGGTGTGCATATGTATTCAGCCCCCTGTATTGTGATACCAAAGGGCAAATTTTATTCAAATGAATTTGAATTCTTTTAGTATTTAAAAAAAACTTGATTTAAACGAAGCAATTTGGGGGGGTGTTTCGCAGGAACGAAGCGTTTTTTTGTTGAAAAAATGGTGTGAGCACAGGGCGTTACAGGGGAAAGAAGTCTGGGGGGAAGAAAGGGTAGCCTACATGAATGGCAGAGATAAAGCCAATCAAGCCGGGGGTTTCGGAGTCAGCCCTATATAAGTTGGGCCCCCATGCCGTCCTCACACCCCTCTCACTGTACTGTGTTGGGGGTTTCTCCTGCTGCCGCGCTGCTTTTTTAGATCCCTTTTTACTAAAAACCCAAATTTTTTAACGCGATTTTTGGGGGTGTCAAAGCTTGCTCAGAGACTCCCCTTTTTTTTTCGTTTAATTCGATTTTGTGGGGTTTTGGGAAACTGAAGTCCAGTGGGCCCAATGAAGCTGAGTACATTTTAATGCTTTTACTCATTCTTGAGCACATTAAATACCCAAAGGGTTTCTAACCCGGTTCCTGTTGTATTCAGTTAAAGAAAAACGTTTTTACAATCCAAATACCACTTAATTTTTGGTTGTCATTTATTTGCGCTTTTTGATCCGGGGGTTTTTTAAAGCGTTTTTTTTGCTGTTGTGGTCACTAAAAAAAATGGCCCTTTTTCCCCGCCAAAAAGAAAAAATTTTGCCTGTAGCATAATTCATAGCCAAAGGTTTAAATTTTACGGTTTTTCTGTTGTTTTTCCGAAAAATACAGCTTTTAAACATGCTACAAAGCGGGGAAAATGTTGGGGCTGCTATTTTTTTGCACAATTTTATTCAAAGGGTTTAAAATAATTTGTCTGCGTTGTACTTGTAAAAAAAACATTTTTTTTTCACACCCAAAAGAAAATTTTGCCCGAGCAAATTTTTAAAACCGAAAGTTAATTCAAGTTTTTTTTGTTGTTGTGTTCCCCTAAATCACGCCGTTTTAATACACACAAAGCTGGAATGTTGGCAGCATATTTCTTTTGCACAAAATTTACATCCAAGGGGTAACTAATATTTTCTGCAGTTGTATTATAAAAAAAAGTTCCTTTTCAACCCCCAAAAGAAAAAAAATTTTTCCTGTAGATAATTCTTCCCAAGGTTAATTTCAACTTTTTTTTGTTTGTTGTGTTCCGAAAAAAAACAGCCGTTTTAACCCCTGCAAAGCTGGTAATTGTTGGCACACATTTCTTTTGGCAATTTACTCCAAGGGTTAAATAATTTTTTTCTGCATATTTAGTAAAAAAACTTTCGTTTTCAACCCCCAAAGAAGAAATTTTTTTCCTGTAGTAAATTTAACCGAAAAAAGTTTTCAGTTTTTTGTTGTTGGTTCCTAAAATACACCCCTTTTTAAAACCCCTACAAAGCGGTTATTGTTGGCAGCACATTTCTTTTTGCGCAATTTTCATCCCAAAAGTTAACTAATTTTTTTTTCGCAGTTGTATTCTAAAATAAAAGTTCCTTTTCACGCCAAAGAAGAAATTTTGCCTTAGATAATTTTATATGAAGGTTAATTAAAAACTTTTTCTGTTGTTTTGTTCCGTAAAATACACGCCGTTTAAAACCGCAAAGTGGTAATTTTTGGGGGCACATTTCTTTTTCGCAATTTACATCCAAGGGTTAAAATAGTATTTTTCTGCATTGTATTCAGTAAAAGAAACGTTTTTTTCACCGCCAAAATGAAATTTTGCCTGTAGCATAAAATATCCAAGGTTAATTAAAGCCTGTTTTTGCCCTTTTTAAAAAAAAAATACACTGTTTTTAAAAGGCACATACAAGTAAAAAAAAAATTTTTCCCCACCCTTTGTGGAGCACAATTTTTACCAGGGTTACCCAAAACTTTTTAGTGGGTTCATTTTGGGGGGTCAAAAAAAACAGGGGTGTCTTTTTCATTACAGAATCTTATCAAAAAGAGTTGTACTTTTAGAAAAAACAGTATGTCAGAAGAGAGGGGAGGTCTTCACCCACGATGGCAGGGCACAAACTTCCGGAAAAGGCCCAGGTCGCAGCACAGCAAAGGGGATGTCCCGCAGGGGAACCGGTGAGGGCCAGAACTGCCGGGGGTTTATTAGCGGGGGTGTGTTGTTCAAAACAACCCAATGGTTCTTGATTGGTTGACTAGGCCCCTTCCTCCCGATGAATCTCAACTCCGCTAAGAGTATGGGAACATCAACACAACCCTAGTTGGGATGGCCCGGGGAGGGGGCACACCTTCCCGTCCTCAACCGCCCGTCCCCTCGGGTTTCCCCCAGCCCCAGATTCTACATGTGGTCTGGGCTCAGCCCACTAATAGCAGGATGAACAATTTTAGGAGGGAGCACGCTATTGGCAGGAAGAAATGGGGCCAAAATCCCCCGTTCTTGGAGTAGGCGGCAAAGTAAGATGTGGAGAGTGATGGGAGGTCATGTTGTGAGGGGCGCCTCTGCATTCCAAACCGGATGGGAAGCAGTGACGATGAAACACAAATCGTGAGAGTACCGACCGCACTTGGGGGGGGGGTGAAACAAGGGCTTTTATCGCAGAGAAGAGGGCGTCAGCTTGCGCTCGGCAGCGGCGCAGCACAATTGGGTTGGGGGTGGCCATGAGTCAGCATGGGGCAAGCAGTGTGGGTGGGAGCCAAGTGGGGGCCAAGGGGGGAGAAACCCCACTTCGCGGTCCCCAAGAAAGAGCGGCAGGGCTTAGCGAGGGCACCGCGGAGGGCACTCGTGCGGAGCGTTGGGGGTAAAATCAGATACTAGCGGTGTGGAGTTCTTTGCTAAAAACACCAAGGAAAAATGGGTATATGAGAATCTGTAGGAGAAAGTGAAGCATGGGCCCGGGAGCTAACGTTGGCACCCCAGCCCTGCGTCAACAATCAGCGTCCCCATTGGGGGGCCCCGGGAGAAACGTGGTTTTTGATGTGGTGGTCCATTTCCACCGACAGTAGCGCCCCGGGGCACGCATCAAATTTCGGGCGTAAAGGGCTCCACCTCTGCAAAAGGGGTGTTTCTCTTTGCCATCATCCCCCGGTCCGATGCTCTGCTCCTCGCTACCATGGCGCAGCAGTCTTTTTGCGAGGCGATTGCAAAGATAACAGTATGTTAAAACCATCCTAAGGGCAAAAGTGACCGTGCCCTTCCAATTGTTGGTACTGGTTCCTCCCTTTCCAAATGGTGGACCTCCCCCATTCAGAAACTAATGGCTTGGCGACCCAAAGGGGAGATTTTCCAAGCCGTAATTTCTTTCCAAAAACAAAAGGTGGGCCAGTTCTTGGCTTTCGGTTTTTCAAGGTGCACGGCAGCACGGGTATCTGGGGCTTAACTACGGTCGGGCCAAAAATGTTCTTTACGGCCTTGGGGGAAATTGCTTCCCTGCCCAGGGGCCCCCAACAACTTGGGCAGGAGGGCCCCCTTTCTCCCCCACGTTGCAAAATGCGGCTCCTAACCCAAAGCCCCCTCCCCCTCCTCCACCACCACATCATCTCAGCCTCCACAATTTCTGCTCCATCATACCCATGTGTAGGGGACGCATGTCACGCTCTACACCTGGCTTGCCTCGGCGAACGAATCCACAGGGGAGGAACTGCTCCGCGTCATGCAGCAAAAAATCGTATATGTGGGCTTTCTCCGTCAATGCAATCGATTCCATGGTGAAGGACAAGGGGTGGAACAGAGTGTCCCGCGCTGCACCGTGGAGGGATGGTCCATGCGCCCTGCATGGCGCACATTGTTACATTCTGGTGGTGAAAAGGTTTCCTGAGTCTTAAACGATTTCAGAAGATTCTGAAATGGCCTGGAAACTGTAAATGCATTTAATCCATGACCTACAAAGCCAGGACACAACCCTCCTCTAGTTGCAGGAGGCAGAAAGGCATACCCCAATACACACTCTGATATGTGATGTTCAAACCCGTTGGATTCCAGATTGCAAATTGTTGGAGAGACTGTATGATACAAAGAAAGGCCATTAACGATTTTTTGATGTGTGATCCAGGCGGTCAGGTGTACTACCTGTGTAACTTTTATGTCAGCCTGTGGCAGCTCATGCGTGGACACCTTGCCGTTTTAATGAGGCCATTCAGGAGGCGTACGTTATTTGTTCACGGTCGCCTGGACCTACGGGTTGACATAACGTCATATTCCACTTGCTTCATGTACCGGATACAGATGATGAAAAAATCGGCCTGGAGCATGGGACTGGAGAACGGGGGTTTGGCGACTACATTCGGTCGGCCAACATGAGTCCAGGGGGGAACTGAAATGGAGGAGGAGGGAGGAGGTGACATTGGAGCAGAAGCTTTGTTGGGGTAAATGAGTGGATTTTCTACCAAGGTGACAAGAGTGAGAGAGGGAGCAGGAAGCAGCTGGAGGGATGGTGGGTATGGTGATGAGGGAAGATGGGCAGATGACCCCATGCACCGTGGCAGTTTACAGTGGAAATTGGAGCAGGGAGTCACTTGTGGAGATGGCACGCAGCATGCTGAATTGCCTGGCTAGTGACAGCCGAATAGTCACCTTCCGGCAGAGGGTATTACTTCTGGCTCTACACCCAATTGGGAACCCTTTGCTACCTGTCTAATGGGAGCCTTTTTCATAGCTGCTGAGAGGGAGAGCAAAAACTCAATTACTATTAGGGATATCCTCCGTGTCAGCTTGGACGCTGCCTATGTGGTGGCATCTTACCCTCCTCTGTCAGGTTCTGAACGGGGGCGGGTTCTTTAGCGCTCACGTACTACTGCCACGGATGCTGCGGGAGAGGTGGGGGGGTAGGAGCAAGTACCTGCTCCTTCAGCTGCAACCTATTATGAGTCACGTGAGAGCAGTTTCCTTCACCCGCCTAGTGAGGAGGGCATTTAGCCAGCACGCAGCAACAGGACCTGGAGCAGTCCCTGAACCAAATCAGGTGGTGGCCTTCTTGGACTGCACTCTGCACCCCAGTTAGATAGAATCCGCCTGAATAATGGGCAGACCATAAATGGATGTGTGGCTGAAACTTGCAGAGTTTGCAGTGGAAGATGCTGTCATGGCCAGCCTAGTAGTGTGGCGCATCTAGCGGTGTGTTCTGTGTGGCGGGGGCCATTGTTTCCCTATGGAGAAAACGCTTGTACATGGGAAAATGTGGATCGACTGACCTTTGATCAAGATGAATACTGGCGTGGATTCGGCCAGGATTTTCACACACCCCAAATGCCTTAGGCTTTCAGGACTATTGCATCCCACCTCCCACAATCTGTCAATTTGTGCAAATCTATGTACTCATGCTGATGCTGCTGGTGTTGACTGCTAGCGGCACTCACAAATCTCTGTATTGTGACCACTCTCCTCGACTTCTACTGTTTTTGCTAACTCTCAGAATGTCATTGATGCCACTGTCTGACATCATGTGATGCTGTGGATGTTGCAGTGACCTACCACTCTGTCATTGTGGCCACTGTCTGAACCTCATGCTGGCTGCTGTGGCTGCTGCCGTGACCTAACACTCTATGTTCATTGTGCCACTGTTCTGACTCGCATGCTGCTTGACCGTCACCTCAATCTATGTCTTTGTGCCACTATGTGGACCGCCTACTACTGTTTTTGCCTCATCCAGAATAACATTGTGCCAATGCCAGACCTCATGCTGCTGCTGTTGCTGCAGACGTGACCTCCACTACTGTGTTCTTTGTGCACTCTGTGGCCTACTCATGTTTTTGCCACACTCCACGATTGGCATTGTGACACTTTCTGACCTCATGTGCTGCTGTGGTGTGATGGGAACTACACACTCCTGTCAATTGTGCCCGTCTGACAAGTCATGCTGCTGATGTTGGCTGATGCCCCCCCCCCGTGGTTGGTGGTGTTGGTGGGTGGGTGCGGCTGGTGGGGGAACAGTGTGGGGGGGAGGTTGGTGGGGGTGGTGGTGTGCGGGTTTGGGTGTTGAGTTGGTTTGGCTGGAAGGGCTGGGGTTGGGGGGGGGGTACAAAACAGGGGTGGGGAGGGTTTGGGGGGTGGTGGTGGGGGTGGTGTGTGTTGTGTGTGGGGGTGGTGGTTGGGGGTTGGGGTTGGTTGTTGGGGTGTGGGGGGGGTTGTCGATTGTGTTATGGTGTTGGTTGTGTGGCGCGGGTGGTGGGTGGGGGGGGGTGACTACACTCTATGTCATAGTGCCAACTGTCTGTCATTCATGCTGCTGACTGTGGCTGTTGGCCGTGAGCCTTCACATCTGTCATTTTGCCCACTGTCTGACCTCATTGCTGCTGCTGTGGCTGGTGCCGTGACTATACACACTGTTTCATAGTGCTACTCTGTGGCCTTACTCCTTGTTTTTGCCACCTACGAAGGTTCTTTGTTCCACTGTCTGAACGCATCCTGCTGCTTCCGTCACCTTCCACTCTCGGTCATTGTGACCAATCTGTGGCTACTCTGTTGTTGCCAAATCAAGAAATGTACTTTGTGACACTTCTGTACCTCATAATGATGCTGTGGCATGCTGTCGTGACCTCCAAACTATGTTATGTGCCTCTGTCTACCTCATGCTGGCTGTGGCTGCTGCTGTGACCTCCTCTACTCTTGTTCATTGTGCCACTCTGTGGCCTACTCCTGTTTTTGTCACCTCAGGAATGTCATTGTGCCACTGTCTGACCTCATGCTGCTGCTGCCGTCACATCCACTCTCTGTAATTGTCTGTCTGACAGAAAAGTGAAAGAATGCCAGGGAGCTAACGTTGGGCACAACTGCCCTGATGTCAACACATGCAGCGTCACCATATGGTGGCCTGGGAGGAAACGTGGGCTTTAGAAGTGGTGTCCCTTTCCTTCCACACGCAGCAGTAGCAGCGCCCGGTGTGCAAGCATGCAAATTTTCAGGCAGTCAAGGGCTCCAATACCTCTGCAGAGGTGCTGTTTCTTCTTTGCCATCTTCTCCCGAGTCCAGTTGCTCCTGTCCTCGCTTCTCTTGGCGCCTAGCATTCATTTAGCGAGGCGTTTGCAAAGATGATAACAGTAGCTTACAATCCATCATAATGGTGCTGAAGATGGAACGTGTCATGGTCCACATTGTTGGTAATGCAGGTCACTCCCTTTCACCAAATGGTGGACTCTGCAACTTTCACGGAACTAATGGCTTGTGCGAGCGAGATGGAGAGTTCACCAACAGATTTAATTTCTTTGCCAAATACAATAGGTTGGGCCAGTTCTTGAGCTTATCGGTTTCTTCCATAGGTGCACGGCAGCGCGGATATCTGGAGCTTATAAATTCGGTCAGGCAATAAATTTCTTACGGGCCCTTGGGTAATGGTGCACTTCCTGCCCAGGCATCTCAAAATTGAACAGGAGGACCCCGCTTTCTCCTCCACGTTGTCAAACTGCGGGCTCCTGCTCCAATGTCAGCCTCCTCCTCCTCACCACACACCTCCATCATCTAGCCTCCACAAGTTTGCTCCATCATAACACACCTTGTGTTGAGCACAGCAGTGTCACGCAGTTCTTACACCTGGCTTGCCCGGCGAAGAACTCACACAGGGGAGGAAACTGCTCGCAGTCTTGCAGCAAGAAATCGATCTGTGGCTTTCTCCGTGCCAACTGCAAATCGAACCATGGTGACGAGACAATGGAGGAACTTTTAGTGTCACGGCGCTGCACCGAGGTTGGATGGTCCTTGCGCGCTGCATGTCAAATTTGTTCAATATGTTTGTTAAAAGGTTCCTGTAGTCTTCCAACGATCTTCTGAAGATTCTTGAAATTGGAAGGATATGTGTACATGCATTAATCATTCCTACAAAGCCAGGAATACACCCTCCTCTACGTTGCAGCGGCAGAATCGGCCTCCCCTTACACACTCTGATTTGTGGATGTGTCACCGTTGGAATTCCAGCCTTGCACATGTGGACCGAATGTATGAACAAAGAAAGGCCACATTAACGATTTTTGATGATCCAGGCGGACAGGAGTACATCCCTCGGTGTACTTTTTTGTCAGCCCAGTGGCAGACTCATGCGTGACAACCTGCAGTTTAATGAGGACTTCGTGGGAGGCGACTTTTTTTGTCAGTCGCCAGGACTAAGGGAGGAATAACGTCATTCCACTGCTTCATGTCAGGAAACAGATGCTGAAAAATTCGGCCTCGGGCAGGGGACTGGTAGACGTTGGCGACTTACATTCTCGTGGCCACATGAGTCCAGTGGGGACTGAAAATGGAGGAGGAGGAGGGAGGTCATAGTGAGCAGAAGCATTGTCTGGGGGAAATGAGTGGATTTTCTACCCAGGTGGAAAAGAGAGAAGGAGAGGAGCAGTGGAGAGGTGGATGGAGATGAGGAAGATGAGGCAGCATGATCCCCTCCAAGCACCGTGGCAGTATACAGTGGAATGATGGCAGGGAGTTCATTGTGGTGATGGACAGCAGCATGCTGAATTGCCTGGCTAGTGACGTACGAATAGTCACCATCCGGCAGAGGGATTAATTCTGGCTCTCCACCCCAATTGGAACCTGCTAACGGTACAAAATGGGAGCCTTTCTTTCCCTAGCTCGCTGAGAGGGAGAACAAACTCAAATACGATAGGGAATCACTAAGTTGTCAGTTGGCCGCTGCCTATGTTGGCATACATCCCTCCTCTGACAGGTCTGACCGGGGGGGTTCTTTAGCAGCTCTCACGAATACTGCCACGGCTGATGGGGATGGTGGGGAGGGGGTGGGGGTTAGGAGCAGTACCAGCTCCATAAGCAAGCAACCTAGTCTGGAGTCACTGAGGAGCAGATTTTCCTTACAACCGCCTAGTGAGGAGGGCATTCGCTGCATGCAGAAACAGGTACGGAGCAGTCCACTGATCCAACAGGTGGTTGCCACTTGGACAGCACTCTGCCAACCCAGTTTAGAAGACCCGCTGGACTATGGGCAAGCATAATGGATGTGTGGCTGAAACTTGCCGAGTTCTGCAGTGGGAAGCTGTCCTGACCTCGCCAAGTAGTGTGGCTTTCAGAGCGGTGTTCAGGTGTGTGGCAGGGGGCCATTGTTTCCCTTAGGTGATCCCGCTTGTCCCATGGGAATTGGGAAGGACTGACCTTTGTCAAGATGAATTCAGGCGTGGATCGGCACGGATTTTCACACTCACAATGCCTTATAGGCATCTGACTATTGCCACCCACCTCCACACTCGGTCATTGTGCCAATCTAATGGGGTGGATAACCTCATCGATGTGCTGCTGTTGTTGCTGATGCGGTCACCTCCACTCTCTGTCATGTGCCACTCTTGGATTCTACACAGTTTTTGCTACCTCATGAATGTATTTGTGCCACTGTATGACCTAATGATGATGCTGTGGCTGTAGCGTGACCTACCACACTCTGTCATTGTGCCACTGTCTGACCTCATGCTGCTGCTGTGGCTGCTGCCTGACTCCACTCTTGTCATTGTGCAACATGCTTCTGACCTCATGTGCTCTGCCGTCACCTCCACTCGTGTCATGTGCCATCTGTGGCCTACTACTGTTTTGCAACTCCAGAATGTCATTGTGCCACTGCTGACTCATGCTGCTGCTGTTGCTGATTGCCGTGCCCTCCACTCTGTGTCATTGTTGCCAACTCTGTGGCCTACTCCTGGTTTTTTGCCACCTCCAGAATGTCATTGTGCCACTTTTTCTGACCTTCGGCTGCTGCTGTGGCTGCTGCTGTGACTCTACACACTCTGTCATGTGCCCTGTCTGACCTAATGCTGCTGATGAGGCTGCTGACGTGACCTACACACCTCTGTCTTGTGCCACTGTATGACCTCATGCTGCTGATGTGGTGTTGACGTGACACTTTACAAACTCGTTCATTTTGACATATGTCTGAATCATGCTGCTGCCTGTGGCTGTTGACGTGACCTACACACTGTTTCCATAGTTGCAACTCTGTGCCTATCCTGTTTTGCTCCACCTCAGAATGTCATTGTTCCACTGTCTGACCGCATTGCTGATTCCGTAAACACTAACTCTCTGTCATTGTGCCAATATGTGGCCTACTCCTGTTTTTGCCACACTCCAGTAATGTCATTGTGCCACTGTCTGACTATAATGCTGCTGTGGCTGCTGTCGTGACCTCCACACTCTGTCATGTGCCGCTGTCTGACATCATGCTGTTGACTGTGGCTGATGCTGTGACCTCCAACTCTGTAATTGTGCCACTTCTGTGGCCTACTCATGTTTTTGTCACCTCCAGAATGTAATTGTGCACAACTGTCTGACCTCATGCTGCTGCTGACCTCACACTCACTCATCTGTCATTGTGACAAATCGTTGGCCTACTACTGTTTTTTGCACACACTCCAGGATTGTAATTGTGCCACTTATCTGACTCTCATGCTGCTGCTGTGGCTGCTGTCGTGCCCTCCCTCACTGTGTCCTTGTGCCAATCTGTGGCATACTCCTGTTTTTTGCCACCTCCAGAATGTTTTTGTGCCACTCTCGTAACCACTGGCTTGTTATGGATGATGCGTCACCTCCACCACTCTTCTGTCACTGATGTTGCAACCTGAGGCCATTCAGTTGTTTTTTTAAAGATGTCGCTGCCAAGACTTTATAAGGCTCCATTCACAGCCTTCAGTTTTTTGTGGTCAGTTTGAAATCTTAAGTGAAGAGGGAATTTTTTTAGTGCAAGCTTTCTAAGAGCGGCGGCAAGTCTATGCTTGTCATACTTAAACACAACATTGTATGAAGACACAAACCAAAGATCACTCTGCATATTTAGCATGGACACAACTTCATAACCGAACCCTGCAGCTCTGTGCAGCCGGAAATAGCTGTTTTTAACGGGATTAGTCCCGAAAGCAATTCGGACCAGAAACATTTTTGGTCGGAAAATTCGGCAAAGTTACCAATAGTTTTTTTTGAGAAATTCGTCTATCTCTTGTGATACCACTAAATAAAATCCAGTGTGACCAGTTTCCATTAAAAATCACCTAATAGGTAAATAGAGTACATAGGTATATCATTTATTCTCAGTATCCCTACAGCTGTTTTGTGAAGGTCTCAGAGGTTTTTTAGAGAAGAGTAGTGAAGAAACAGCATCATGAAAACCAGGGAACCCACCACACAACTCTGGGATACATTTGTGGCAAAGTTTATTGCAGGGCAATGTTGTAGAAGCATAGCCCAAGCTCTGAACATCTGATGGAGCACTGTTAAATTTATCATCCATAAATGGAAGGAATAAGGTATGACTGCTAACGGTCAGTCACCTAAACTGATAGGGAAGCTGCTCAGAGTTGATGGGAAGATGGATTGCTCTAAATACAGGACAATCCTAGAGGAAAACCTTATAGGAGGATGCAAATTGACTCTGAGAATGGAGCTTTGGTTCACTTTCAAAGCAGGTCAACATTCTAAACATACAGCCAAAGCTACAAGGATAGGGTTTTTTTAAACCTTAGTGTATTCATGGGTTAAAAATTGCACAGTTCCAAAGTCCAGGTGAAAAACCCATGGTGATATCTGTGGAAGGGACTTGACAATTGCTGTTCACCAACCAATCTGACTGAGCTATAGCTATTTTGCAAAGAAATCTGGGCAAAAATTCCAGCCTAGATGTGCAAAACTGGTAAGAACATCCCCTAACAGATGAGAAGCTGTCCTTGCAACTAGATGTGGTCCTACAAAGTATTGACACTAGGAGGAAAGGGGCTGAATACATGTACACCACATTTTTCAGTTTTTTTGCAAAAATTTGGAAAAGCATGTATCATTTTCTTTACACTTCTCAAATACTTGATACTTTGTGTTGCATATTCCACATAGAATATCTGTAAAATACCAGATTGGGGCTGTGATGTTTAAAATGAGAAAAAAACTGTTAAGGTGGGATGAATACTTTTGCAACCCACTGTATGTACTAGGCAATTTCTCCCCTCATGGATAAGAGCTGTGTGACTTTTCATCAGTATTCTGTATTCTGCAATTGTGTAATGCCTCCGATGTAGCACCGGGGCTTTTATTGCCTCCCGGGAATTTTTAACCTGTCTTTATATCTGTAAGTATGCCGGATCTTGTCGGATCTAACAGAGAAATAGAGGGAGACATGTATGATTTGTGGTGCATAGGCGCCATTTTTTTGCACATGTTTATAGCGTATAATGCACCTGAATCTATGAACCTGTTCTACTGCAAGTCATAGATTTAGTGCTTTCTAAATACTAAGCGGACTTCTGGCTAAGGTAATCCACTTTTAATGTGGTCTCCTGTGCTCCCGCAGTATGCGAATGGTGTTGACAAATTAAAAAGGCCTTATAGGTCATTGTAGGGTTGTAGTGAGACACGCACCCAGCACAACCTCTGATATCAGGAGCAGTTAAAGTTGCCATGGGATCTTGTGATGTGCATAACCATTAAAAATATAGTGATTATAGTGCAGTTATTCATGGACATGGAAAGACAACCTGAATTCTGCACGCAGCACACGTTCATTGTTTTCGCCCTAATGTTCATTCATGGGACTAAACCAGTTTAATATTTGCCAACCTAAATATTTATTATTGAGAGATGGGCGGAATCGATTTCTAACGAAGTGGAATTCGTTTAGAATTTAAGGAAACTATGGTTATGAATGGATAGTCGAATTTTGGAGGTACTTCGGGTGGAACGAAGTGTGCTTTTGATGATAAAATGGCTGCGAGCACATGGCGCATGTAGCAAAGACAATACTGGGAGTGAAGAAAGGGCATAGCCTGCATGACATGTGCAGTGATGAAGCCACAAATCAGAGACCGGCGGGGATTCTGTGAAAGTCACCATCACTATATTAAGTACCCTGGGCGCGACGCGGGGAGCTCAAACTACTCTCACTGTACTGATCAGGGAAGGTTTGCTGACGACGGCTGATTGGTGATAGCTCTCACTGAAGAACTGATTTTTTTACTGACGATTTTTGGTGGCGGTGTCTCTGCTTGTCCAAGGTGTACTGTTATCTTAATGTTCTATTTCTGATTTGTTTGGGGTTATTGGTCTGAATAACTATGTGAGGTCCAGTGCAGCATGCATTACATTAAATATCCAAGTGGGTTTTTGCCAGGTCCTTTTTTGTATCATTTAAAGAAACAGAGTTTTTTTAAACAAATACCCTTCATTTTTGCTGCTCAATTCATTCGCAATTTTTTATCCAGGGGGTTTAAATTAACTTGTTTTTTCGGTTGGGGACCCCCAAAAAACCGTCATTTTCACGGCAAAAAAATATACATTTTTCCTGAGCATAAATTTACAAGCAAGGGTTTAAATTTCAATTTTTTTTTCTTGTTTTTGTGGGGTAGAAAACACGCAATGTAACACCACAAAGCACTATTTGTGGGGGCCCAATTGTTTGGCCAATTTTCATCCAGGGTTAAATTTAAACGTTGTTTTGCTGTTGCTGACCCCCAAAAAACCGCATTTCAACGCCCAAAAAAAAATACATTTTTCCTGTACATAATTCACAAACGAAGGTTTTAATTACAAATTTTATCTCTTGTTTGTGGCGAGAAAACACGCAATTGTAACAAGCTACAAAGCTACTAGTTTGTGGTTGCTCAATTCTTTTTCGCAAATTTTTATCAGGGGTTAAAAAGCTTGTTTTGCAGTTGTACTCAGTAAAAAAACTTTGTTTTTCACCGCCACAAAGAAATTTGTAGCATAATTCATATCCAAGGGTTTAATTTAACCCGTTTTTGCTTTTATATTCATAAAAAAACACAAGTTTTTAAACGGGACATACAAGTCAATTTTTCCGCCCATTTGTGGGCGCAATTATATCCAAGGTTCCCGCTTTTTTAGTGGGGTTCATTTGGGGGCAAATACAGGGTGTATTTACATATACAATATCTTCACAAACGGTCTGTACATTTTAGAACAAACAGTAAAGTCAACAAGAGGGGC
>JAODAL010034554.1:0-44099 GCA_025379985.1 Phyllomedusa bahiana
GGCCAATAGAACTTTCACTTATGAAAAAGTTCGATTCATTATGTATGGGGAACAACGGAAGTGGGAGACCGGCAGTAAATGACACAATATACTCTGATTTGGAGAACAGAGGCGGGTAAATTTTTTCTTTACTGAGGAAACCCAAAATACAGACACGGGTTGCTCTAAGGGGAGCTCCAGACAGAAGTATGAAGCCTGAAATACTTTAATGACAGCTACATTTTTCTCTGTGTTTCAACAGAACTTTTTATTTTTTTCAGTGACAGTTTTATGAGGCCTTGTTTGAGGCAGACAGAGTTGTATTTTGTGGGGCGGTGTTTGAGGATACATAAATTATTGTGTTATTCAAAAAATTTTCTTGTGGAGTAAATATAAGAAAAGCATTTTCTGCACTTTTTGTTTGAAATTATTTTACACATCATAATAATGCAGAATATTATATTTTTATTTTACCGCAGTTCTTTATGTTTTTACTATTTTTTATTTTTTATAAATGTGTTTATTGAAGAATTTCAAAAAAAAATTTTGGCAAGCAAACTTTAAACGAAAGAAATAACATTTGGTATACAAATGTCAAAGACCAGTCAATCAAAACATAGTTTAGAGCAGGTCATTATAATGTAAAAACAGTTTAGCTCTGTTCAACACAGGTTATAATTCACTTATAACATAAAGTATAAACTCACACCCTACAAACCTTTGCCTCCATCCACCAAGGTTTAACATATGGAAGTCTTTTTTTTTTTGGGCAAATTATTTTTGGGGAAAACCCCTACTCATTTTTCATTGGTAAATTTTTTAAATTGACTTGAGGGGCAACATAACATAATAATGTTTTTACCATCATGAATAATATTAAATTGGGAACTAAAATTTAATGGGGTACAGAAATTCCTGATGTTCACCCCCGGGCCAAAGGGTAGGGGAACTTTAGACACCCACACTGCTTATTTGGAAGGGTCCCAAGACCCCTCAAATTTACCCTCCAAACCATTTGGAGGGGAAAAGGAGAAATCAGGGCCTTTATTTCCTCCAGGCTCCTGAAATGTGTAGTGAATGGGGACCATTTCTCAAAGAACTTTTCTGATCGGGTCTCTTTGGACAGTTCCACCTCTACACTCTCCATATGCAGATAGTGTTTCATCAAGGACCATATTTCCTCCACACTAGGTGGTGTTGATTCAAGCCAGTGATTTAGAAGGCATTTTTTTGCCGCTAAAATGGCTAGGTGTAGAAGATAGTGTGGTTTTCCTATATTTGAGAAGTCATGGAATAGGAACGTTTTAGGTGTAAACTGACATAAAATGTCCCAAGTGTTCCTAAGTTTGACATGTAGCTCTGTCCAGAACGTCACGGATTTGGGACAGTTCCACATTCCATGGAGAAGGTCTGTTTTGGATTGCCCACATTTGGGGCAGGCTGTTTTGCACTGTGGGGCACTAGGGTGTGGGGGTATGTTGAAGCCATAAATGGCCTGGTGAATGAACCTAAAGTATGTCTCCCTCCATTTTTCGTTAACCACGGCTTTGCGGACAGCGTTCCATCCTCCCAGGACAGTTAGTGCGATGTTTTGGTCAGGGAAAGCTTTCTCCGAGCAGGAGAAGATGGAAGATTCCATTCCCTGTGTCACCAGATCCCGAAGCTTCGCATAAAGTACGGACAGGGAGTGGCTACTAGACACAGGTCCAATAAGGTCATCAAAAGGATTGGTTGGGAATTCTCGGTTCAGGCGTGTCACCCTCGACTTCAGAAAGGCATTTGTTTGCCCATACGTAAGAAAATGGGAAGGTGGTATCTGATATTTGCTATTTAGCTCCAAAAGGGACAGGTATGAGGCATTATCAGGGCCGATAAGTTGGCCTGCAGTAGTTATCCCTAGCGATTTCCAATGGATGAGGTGTCTATTGTGAAGTCCCTGCGGGAACTCTGGGTTGGCCACTAGCGGCATATATTTGCTGAGAGTTGCCGGGAGCCTGAATAGCTTGCGACAGATCTTCCAGGCCGCTATCGTGTCTCGTAGGATAAGGCAGGATCTAATATCTAGGGGGATACGGGCAAACCGTGTGTGCAACAAGGCTGTTAGGTTCCATGGAGATGCTATTTGCGACTCCAGTTCTGTGTTGGAATATACCGAAGTATTCTTAATCCAGTCAATGCAGTGACGGAGGATACAAGCTAGGTTGTATCTCCTTATGTCTGGGATATTCAGGTCACCGCTCAACTTAGGAAGCTGGAGTTTTTTTATCGAGATTCTGGGTCTCTTACGTGACTACAGAAATTGTGAATGGTGAATGACTTGGAGATGAAATCTGGAATGCACACCCTTGCCCTAGGATCATCATATAGGGACTTTAAAAAAACACGGAAAGGACCTACCAGGCCTATTTTGTCCAAAACGTTGTCAAGCCAGCCCCATGCCACACTATCAAAGGCCTTTTCTGTATCTACAGTTAAAAAGGCCGACAATGGGTGAAGTAGCGGGTGTCGTCTGACCTCGTCCTGGACAAGCAGGACCTTTCTAATGTTTGCCACCGCCGATCTGCCTTTGACGAAGCCGACTTGATGGTCACCGACTATCCGCGGGATAAGTGGGGCTAACCGATCTGCCATTATCTTAGCTAGAAGCTTAAGATCCACATTTATTACGGATATGGGTCGGTAGATGCCAGCTAAAGAAGGATTTTTCCTGGTTTTGGGATAATTTTGATATATGCCGTGTTCATATCTGGTGGGATTGCGCTTCCGGTAAGGTAGGAGTTTAAAAGTGTCAGCAGAGTAGGGGAGACTTGAGATTTTAAGGCCTTGTAGAACTTGCCTGTGAAACCATCTGGTCCCGGGGCTTTGTTGTTCTTGAGGTCAGAGATTGCCTTTTCTACTCGAGCCGATATATGGGTTTCGCCAGGATTGCCACCTCTTCTTCTGAAAGGCCTGGAAGCTTGACGTTTCTTAGCCAGCTTTTAGATTTTTGGTGGTCTAGCTTTTCGTCCGCATAGAGTCGTTCATAAAACGACCTAAGGATCTCAATCACCTCTTCATCTTTTCTCCTGGTTACTCCTCCCTGATCTTTCAATACAGGTGCGGGGACGGTGGGCCGATGGCCTCTAGCAAGATTTGCCAGAAGTTTACCGGGTTTATTCCCGTAGCGGAACAGGTGGGCTTTCTTCTTAGTTAGTCTGCGGAGTTCACTTTTTTTCTAGCCAAGACTCATATTGGTGTTTGGCTTCTACCCACTTCACCTTATTTTCCTCCGATGGGGAAGAGAGGAAGGTGTTGTATGCCTGGCGGAGTTCACTACTTAGTGCCTCTACCTTGTCTTTGAATAGCTTCTTAAACTGGTGCACATGAGCCATTAGGTTGCCCCTCAAAACCACCTTGGCCGTATCCCAATATAGCTGAGGTGAGGAGGAATGCGTTTCGTTATGGTATTGGTATTCCGTCCACCACCCCTGTAAAGTGTTACAAAACTCCTCGTCTTTGGTCAGATATGAAGGGAATCTCCAGATGTAGTCGGAGCCATGTGGTATTTTATCCATCAGTGTCGCAGAAACCGGGGCATGGTCAGATATGACTAATTCTTCAATTAGAATTTCATCCACTCTCTGGGCCAAGTTATGCGTCGTGAAGATGTAATCTATTCTAGACCACGTGTTATGAGGATGGGAATAGAAAGTATACTCCCTACCTTCTGGATTGAACATTCTCCACGGATCGCACAACCTGAGGGAGAGGAAGAAATCGGCTAGGTGTGAGGTCGTTTGAGTGGGAGCGCGTGTCGAGATTGCCCTTCTATCCCTGTCCTTCATTGCTGAAATGACCGAGTTAAAATCTCCGCTTACCATTTTATATTAGCTGGTGTCTTTCAGAATAAGTGGTGTTAGCTGCCTAAAGAATTCCTCGCTTTTAGAGTTGGGACCATACACATTGTGAAAAGAAAATATCTCCTCATGGATGTTAATCCTAACGTTCACCCACCTCCCATCCGTGTCGTGTTCGTGGTGAACGACTGAGCTTTGCAGGCGTTTACCAACTAGTGTGATCACCCCAGCTTTATGGTTTACCGCTGGGGAGCCGAAATCCTGTCCGACCTAGGTTCACTTCATTCTAAAATAGTCGACTTCTAGGAGGTGTGTCTCCTGTACAAAAGCGATATCCGCTTTGAGCCGATTTAATCGTCTTAAAATAATTTTCCGTTTGTTCGGCGAGCGAAGGCCCTTGACGTTCCATGTAATGACCTTCATTATTGCGGGCGGGGGTCACTCCACGTACTAAGCACATTTGGTGGATGGAAGACCAGGCAATTAAAACTAACAATCTAACAATTTAAACCCTTAACTTGTTGCTTAGAGCACTTCGTCCTGGAGGTACTAAGGAGGGGAATCCCGAGTTATTCTCTCCTCTGTCCGAAGGTGCTATTGGACTTCACTTCTTTCCCCACGGAAAGTATGAGTAGTAGATAGTAAAATTTCAAGAAGGCTGAAATACATTTAGGGGGCTCCAGGCTGGCAGAAAGGTGCCCGTATCCAGGAGGAGAAACCAGGTATACTATAGTGTTGCACCAATTAATATCTGGATGGCACTGTTATCATTAAAAAAAATTATACATATTATTTTTATATAATATCAATGTAAGTAACGTTAACCCTTGAATCCAGTTTAGGACGGATCACTTTCTGAGGGGGTACGGGAAGACCCCCCGTAGGGTTAACCTAACTGGGGCTCTATCCAAGTGAAACCTTAATAAAACCTTAATAAAAGATGTTTGGGGTATAGCTTTAGCCAGTGGTCCTAGGCACACATGGTTTTTAAGCTCACGTGACCATCCTTGAAGATTGACGCCTGCGCTGCTCCTTCGGGCTTGTAGGTCGAGATGGCTGGGGGGAGCAAGAGACTTCTGGGCTTGATCGGGGATCGGCGTTTGGATGATATTCGAAGCCAAAAGGGGGAGATGGAAACATCTGGGGACGAAGGAGAGGGGGTCCTGGAGCGAATCTGTTGTCTCTCTGTCAAGTATTTTCGGGCTGCAGACGGGATTGGAAGTGGAAGATTTCCGTTCTTGTGAAAGAATTCTGAGGGTTGCGGATAAATAGAGCAAACTTGATGTTACTCCGAAAGAGCTGGGGGCAGACAGATAAGAAGGCTCTCCTTTTCCTTGCTACCTCTACAGAAAAGTCTTCAAAGATGAGAACCATTAGGCCCATAAAAATAAAATATGACCCGATCCTCTTTAACGCCCACAAGAATGCCACTTTATCGGTAAAGTTCAGGTACTTTATAATTATTTTTCTCGGCCATTACCTTAGGGTCGCTGGTATGTCGCTGGTGTCTCTGCTCATCCTAGGGTTCGGTCTGAAATCTGGGCCTAGCCGGTGAGCTCGCTCTACCTTACAAAGGTGAGATAGGCCCAAGGTCTTGGGGAGCTCTTCCTCACACAGCATGACTAGGTCCTTGGGGGGTATCGATTCAGAAATACCTTATATACGCAAGTTATTCCTTCAGGACCTGTTCTCCAGGTCTTTCTTGTTTTTTGTTAAGTCTTTGATTTTCCTGGATAAGACGGCTAATTTGAGAAGGGTCTTATCAGCTTCATTTGTCAAGGTTTGAATTTGTAGATCATTCTCATCCAGTCTTTCAGTGTGATGTTTGACATCAGTTTTCACCTGGGCTATCATCCTCTCCACGGACGCCTTTAAGGAGTACCGCAGGTCAGCAGATATTTTTTTTTGCAACTTCTGCCACGATAAACTAGAAGTCAGAGGTTGGCTGGTCAGATTGAATCTCATTAGGGCATGTCGCTGGCTGGAGGTCAGCAGGCATTGGCGGTGGAGGTAGGGTTCCTCTAATATAGCTGAAGAGGGACCTTGGTCAGGCGCCGAGAAAGAGAACATCTCATCCATGGTGTCTTCCTGAGATACAAGGTCTGGTGGAACTGGCAGCAGGAACTTATTTTTGGATGATGATTTAGTGGTCTTGGAGCGTCCCATTCTGCTTCGGTACTTTTCCATGCACCCAGTTTGAGTGCTGGTCTGCGTTTGGGTGTTGGGCTATCCCTGGAAGTTGTTGTAGAACTGGACAGCTTTGGGGTCAGGTGACTAGCTCAGATCACTTCTATATGGAGAGGTCAGTGCCTGAAATGTTGGGGTAGGTCCAGCTGCAGGGGTGGGGTGCAGAGTCGTCCTCACTTTCCCTGCCTCTGTCTGGGGGGAAGACTAGTGGCGGTGCGTGGCAAAGGACCCTCTCAGACTCCCAGGCCGCTGCACATGGAACACTGCACAGTCTTTTAGTGCTGGCAATTGTACGACAGGTGTCGGTTATGCAACTCTCGCCGAGGAAGTTTTTTAAGGGCCTTTGGGGCTAGAGTGAAGGGATTGATTGAGTTGCTCCTTTAGGTTAGGGTCTGCTGGTCGCGTGGCTAATAGTTAATAGGGGGTTCAAATCCCGATGTTGGCTGGCAACTGCGCTGTAGAAGCGAGAAGTGTTGTATGCGGGTCGCCAGGTATCAGAGGTAGGCTCTTTAAGTGGAGGGTGGGTGGTGTTGCGGTGAAAGGCCCTGTATTTCCCTAAGGAGATTATGGGGATGGCTGTTGTTTAGGTGGTGTGGCTCGCTGCCTGGATATAAGGCCTAATCAAGATGGCCGCTGTCCCCTGGTCCCTCCACGGCGGGAGAATTTTGCGGGCTTTTTAAGATTGTCTGGGAAGGCGCCTGAGAGTGGCTGTTTTGCTGTTGGAAGGGGGGAGACTGGGCCAATGTCCTGGATTTATCGGCCAGGTAAGGGCAATGAAGACTCACCCCCTGTGGGATTCTTAGCTCGCTTTCGACCGCTCTCCTTCTTCCTGCCCGGCAACGCTGCCCTCGCTATTCAATAGGACTACAGGTGGGCTACGATGGCTCTCGCAGATGCTGGAGGCGGGTGCACTTTGCCTTCTGGGGAGTCTTCTAGGGGTAATCTCTTGCCCGGTCCACCTTTGGCTTGCGGTCATATAAATATGCGGGCCTTGCCGTTCCAGAGGGTGAAGGCTTCTGTGCTCGCGATGCCCGTCGCTATGCGGGGGGGCGCGGTCGTCCCTGCGTCTCGCAGAGCTGGTCTATATCCCGGTACGTGTTGCCCGTCTTTTATGTGGGCTTCTCCAGCTGCGCTGTAGGTTCTGAATCCGTGCTGTGGTGTGAGGACCGGTGATAGGTGTCCATGTCGGGGGGACTTCTGCAGGGATGGGTCTGCCGCCCGGGAGCTCTGCTCACACACTCATTCCATGGTGGCGCTGGAACCGGAAGTCGTTCGTTTTTACTTTTTAAAGAAAATCACATTACGGGATAACTATTTCTACACTTTTTTTTACACTTAGTAATGTATGTGTTCTTTTTTAAACATCCCATTGAGAGATAACTATTTTTACACATTTTTTTACACTTAGTAATGTGCTAGCTTACTCCTGTATGCTAATAAGTTACATTTTGTGTGAGTATTATACAAGCTGCTGTCAGGGCAACACACAGTGTGCCATGACAGCTGGCTTAGGGTATGTTCACAGGGCTGTCTTAACAGCATTATGGGCCCCTGGGCAGAGCTGTGCACTGGACCCACCAAAAAGCACAACCACTCACAGGAACAAATATATACATTTTCGATAACAAACCTATAACCTACAACACTGCCATATTGAGATCACGGAATAGTCAGACAGCAGCTCAGGTATAACCTACAACACCACCATATTGAGACCACCTAGTGGTCAGACACCAGCTCAGATATAACCTACAACACCGCCATGTAGAGACCACAGAGAGATCAGACACCAGCTCAGGTATAACATACAACACCGCCATATAGAGACCACAGAGGACAGACACCAGATCAGGTATAACCTACAACACCGCCATATAGAGACCACAGAGGTCAGAGACCAGCTCATGTATAACCTACAACACCGCCATATAGAGACCAGCTCAGGTCACCATCACATGATAATGAATGCAGCACTGATTTAACAGAGGCACAGAATAACCCCTGACATGAGGAACTCACAGGAGACATCATATTTGATCAGTCTTTCTCTGAATCATTCTTTTTCTCTTTCCTTCTCCTTCTGACCCACACCGCCATGACGACTTCTCCCGGATGCAACTCGTCCCTGCAGAATTTACCACACAAACATCTTAGAATCCTCACTTCCTTTCTTTGTTATTGGTGCCCCTATTAAGTAAATAGGTAGTAATGTTGCCCACCATTAAGTAGCTAGGTATCTTGAACCCAGTCGGTAGGTATATAGCTCTTTGTAGGTAGATTTGCTGCCCCCTGCAAGTAAGTTTACAGCCCCCTGTAGGAATATATACAGCCCCCCTGTAGGTGATATAGCCCCAGTAGAATATATGGCCCCTGTAGGGTATATAGCCCCTGCAGGATATATGGCCCCTTTATATAGCCCCATGTAGGATATATGGCCCCCCTTTATATAGCCCCCTGTTGGATATAGCCCCTTTATATAGCCCTTTGTAGGATATATGGCCCCTTTATGTAGCCCCCTGTAGGATATATGGCCCCTTTATATAGTCCCCTTTTGGAAATAGACCCCTTTATATAGCCCCCTTTATACAGTGCAGTAGGATATAACCCCCTGTAGGATATAGCCCCTTTTATATAGACCCCTGTAGATAAAAAGCATATTGAGTGAGGAAATCTTAACTGAAGAAAAAAGAGTAAACTATCATGTGTATTAAGTCAACAGAAGTGTAAATAGACTTGTGACTTTGTACCCAAGAAACAAGAAGGCATTAGGTCAATAAGACTGAAATACAAGCAGCTAGAGGTGCAAGCTTTGCATTATCATAGCTGATTATATAAATTTGATAGGACGGAGGGGGAAGGTGCAAACATCAGAGCCCCTTGGCGGTATCTTGGCTTG
Organism: Phyllomedusa bahiana; assembly: GCA_025379985.1. Lineage (NCBI taxonomy): Eukaryota > Metazoa > Chordata > Amphibia > Anura > Hylidae > Phyllomedusa > Phyllomedusa bahiana. Next base: position 8,899 of record JAODAL010034554.1, read on the forward strand.
TCTGTGGCATGTCTTGGCACCTTTGTAAACCCCCATCTCAGTCTTCAGGCTCCTTGGCCATCTGCACATACTGAAGACGAAACTTAAAAACAAACTTGAAACTTTGCCTGTAATCACACAACAATGACTCCATTCACTGCAGTTGTCATGTATAGTGAAGCTGTGCGGAGTGGACCTGGCACTCAGTCACATAAGAGCAGTAGAGCAATCTGCTCTCCTCCAGTTTGATCTTCACCACCCAAACAGTAAATAAATGTCACATAATAAGAAAGGTTTTTGTAATCGAACGATTGATTGGGACAATCCAATATAAAAAAAAGCTCTGCCCACATTGGCCTTTGAAGCTTTCTAAAACAGCAAGGATGTACTTCATAATAATCAAACTTCTTGTCACATGACAATCTAACCACTGTGTAGTTGTTTCACTACATTGAATCGTCCTGTTTTCTTGATTTCATTTTGAATTTAGGGGCGTGCTTACTGGCTTCTGGCAACCAATGCTGGCAGCCTATCATGAGAGATTGAACAGGTCTGTAGCTATAGCGACCTGAGGAGCTGATGCAGCCCATACAAGAGGGGATATCTAGGAATAGGTAGGACACTGCTAATGGACATATATTGTAATGTGACTTGTTTTTGCAAGGTCTTTAACATAAAAAGCAATCCTTGTAGTGAGACAAACCCTTTAACTCCTTAATGACCGCCCACCATCTTTTGACGTCGCTGCAGACATGGGAGTTTGCAGTGCCTGGCACCCGCAGCAGCGCTGAGAACGGGGCTGTACTGCACAGCCCTTTTCCCAGTGCAGCTCCTGCAAGCGTCGGGGAGCGGCGGAAACCTCCGCTCCCTGTACTTTAACCCTTTGATTGCCGCAGTCAGTGACTGCAGCGCAATCAAAGGGTTTCCCTGCTCTCTCGGTTGATCAGAACACCCGGTGACCCGACAGAGCCCGGGGAATGGCTGTACAGTCAGCCCTGAGGACCTAGTGTAGCCCCAGGGCTGTCTGTGTAAGAATCCAGTGATCAGGGCAGACTGTGTGCTGCCCTGATCGCTGCCTGTGTCAAACTGAAACAGATTATAATGTATTAGCATATATGAATATGCTAATACATTGCTAAGTATAGAAAAAAAAGTAACAGTTCTCCCTTCATGGGATTTTTTAAAAAAAGTAAAAAAACATAAAAAGTGTAAATAAATAAAAATAAATATATTATAAAAAATTGTGCATACATTACACACACAAAAAAAACTACACGTATTATGTGTCCACACTACTGTAATAACCTGTAGAATTAATCTAACAAGTTATTAAGTGTGAAATGTGAATGGTGTAAAAAAAAACAAAAACAAATTCTGCAATTATTTATAAGTAGGGATGGGCGAATTTCTAAAAAATTTGGTTCGGTCACTTCGCCGAATTTCCCGACAAAAATAAATTTGGGTCCAATACAGAATCCTTAAAAAACAGCTATTTCCGGGCGCACAGAGTTTGCGGGGTGCTGTAAACGTTGTCCCGCAAAATATGCGAGGGAGTTGGTTTGGGGTCTTCTCAGGTTGTGTTTTAGAAATACATGCAAGACGCCGCGCTCTTAAGTCGCTTCATTTAAAAAATTCCCTGGGCACTTAAGGGGGCAAAACTACCAAAAAAACTGAAGGGGGAATGTAGTTTAAAAAGTCTTGGGAAACAGTGGAAAAAAAAAAGCTGAGGGCTCAGGGGAAAAACATCATGACAGAATGTGGGGGTGACATCACCCACAGCAGCATGAGGTCAGACAGGGGCACAAACATTCTGGAGGTGGCAAAAACAGATACCCCCACAGAGTGGCACAATGAACAGGTGGGGACGGAAAACACAGCAGCAGCATGGGTCAGACGTGCACAATGACAGAGTGTTGGGGCACGGAGCACCCAGCACAGCTGAGGTCAGACAGTGGCACAATACGAGTGGGGGTCCGCAGCGCCCCACAGCAGCTGGGGTCAACAGGGGCCAATGACAAGTGTGTAGGTCCGGCAGCGCCACGCAGCAGCATGAGGTCAGACAGGGGAAATGACACAGTGTGTAGGTCATGGCACACACATGAGGTCAACAGTGGCACAAGACATCTGGAGGGGCAAAACGGTAGGCCCCAGAGTGGCCAATGACAGAGAGGGAGGTCGGGGGCACAGCAGGGGTCGACGGGCACAATACATTCTGGAGTGGAAAAAACTGGAGTGGGCCACGATGGCAAATGACAGGAGTGGGGGTGACGGCAGCAGCGAGACAGACAGTGGCACAATACATTTGGGGGGGGGGCAAAAACTGGAGGGGCCAAGAGTGGCACAATGACAGAGAGTGGAGGTGAGGGTGGCAGCGCAAGGTCAGACAGTGGCAAATGACTTTTGGGAGGTGGAAAAAAAGGGAGTAGCCAAAGTGAAAATGACACAGTGGGGAGGTAAGGGGCCAGCAGCAAAAGTCAAGAGTGGCAAAAATGAAATTCTGGGGGTGGAAAAACAGCGAAGCCACAGAGGGGCAAAATGACAAGAGTGGTGACGTGGCGCAGCATGGGGTCAGACGTGGCACAATGACATTCGGGGGTGGCAAAAACAAAGTGCCACAGAGTGGCACAATGACAGAGATGGAGGGACGGCGGCAGCAGCATGGGTCGCAGGGGCACAATAATTGGGGTGGCAAAAACTGGATAGGCCACAGAGTGGCACAATGACATATGGGAGGTTACGGCAGCGCAGCATAGGTCAGAGAGTGGCCAATGACATTCTGGAGGGGGCAAAACAGATAGGCCACGATGGCACAAAATGACAGAGAGGGAGGGACGGTGGCAGCAGCAGAGGTCAGACGTGGCAAAATGACTTTTCTGGAGGTGGCAAAAATGGAGTGGGCCCACAAAAGGCACATGACAAGAGTGGAGTGACGGCGGCAGCAGCATGGGGCAGCGTGGCACAATGACATTCAGAGGGGGAAAAAAACGGAGTAGGCCACAGAGGGGGCGAATGACAGAGGTGGGGGTGACGGCGGCAGCAGCATGGGGTCGACAGTGGCACAATGAATTTTTGGGGGTGGAAAAAAAATTTGTAGGCACAGAGTGGCACAATGACACGTGTGGAGGTAACGGCAGCAGCATATGAGGTCAAAGAGTGGCACAATGACATTCTGGAAGTGGCAAAACAACTAGGCCACAGGTGGACAATGAAAGAGGGGGGTGAGGTGGGAGCAAGCATGAGGTCAGACAGGGGCACAATGAAAATTGGGGGGTGCAAAAATGAGTAGGCCACAGTGGAAAAATGACAGAGAGTGGAGGTGACAGCGGCAGCAGCATGGGTCAGACAGTGGCACAATGACATTTGGAGGTGGCAAAAACTGGAGTGGGTCACAGAGGGCAAAAGACACGTGGGGAGGTAAAGGCAGCAGCATCAGAGGTCGGGAGAGGGGCACAATGATTCGGGAGGTGGCAAAACAGCAGTAGGCCCACAGAGGGGCACAAGACAGAGGGGGGAGTTACGGTGGCAGCAGTGGGGTCAGACAGGGGCACATGACTTCTGGAGGGGGCAAAAACGGAGTGGCCACAGGTGGCAAAATGACAAGAGTGAGGTGACGGTGCAGCAGCATGAGGAGACAGGGGCAAAATACATTCTGGAGGTGGCAAAAAATGGAGTAGGCCCAGGGGGCACAATGACAGAGAGGGGGTGGGGGGGCAGCAGCATGGGGGTAGCAGGGCACAATGACATTTGAGGGGGAAAAACGGGAGTGGGGCCACAGAGGGGCAGAAGACAGAGAGTGGAGGTACGGGGGCAGCAGCTGAGGTCAGACAGTGGCACAATGAATTCGGATGGCAAAAATGGGTGGGTAAAGAGGGGCACAATGACACGTTGGAGGAAACGGCAGCAGCACAGGGGCGGGAGATGGCACAATACATTCTGGAAGGGGAAAAAACAACAGGGGCCACGAGGGGCACAATGACAAAGGGGGGTGAGGTGGCAGCACATGAGGTCAGACGGGGCACAATGACTTTTGGAGGTGGAAAAAAACTGGAGTGGGCCCCACAGAGGGCACAATGACAAGAGTGGAGGTGACCGGCAGGCATGGGTCAGACTGGAACAATGACCAGTGTGGATGTCAAGACCAGCAACAGCAACACATATGAGGTCAGAGAGGGGCACAATGACAGAGGTGGAGGGGGGTGCAATACCAGTCCCTGGAAAAAAGATGGTTGGTGGCAGATGGAGAAACGTCAGCATTTGTGTGGCATCAGGGGGGGTGGCGGCATCAAAATAGTGGCTGAGAAAGGTATTTTGAACCCAGACACTTTTCCACATTTTGAGTGAGGCGTCTTGGATGTTCTCACGCCTAAGGCATTGGTTGGGGAAAATCCGGCTGATCCAGCTGATTCATTTTGAAAAAGGGTCAGTTTTCCCACATTTTCCCGGGACAAGCGGGTTCTCCTTGGGGTAACGATGCCCCTCCGCACTGAACCCCGCTTTGATGCCACACTAGGGCCCGGGGCAGGCGCTTCTCCACTGCAAACTCGGCAAGTTGCAGCCACAATCCTTTTTTGGCCCCCCAGTAGCCAGCGGATCTTCTAACGGGGGTGGCAGATGCTGTCCAAGTAGGCCACCACCTGTTGGTTCGGGTCTGCTCCGGGTCCTGCTCTGTGCTGCTGGCACTGCCCCCCTCACTAGGGGGGGTAAGGGAACTGCTCATCAGTGACTCCAGTAAGGTTGCTGCTGAGGGAGTGGTACTGCCTTTCCCCCCATTCCCCCCCACCGCGGCAGTAATAGTGGCGCTAAAAACCCCCCCCGGTCGACCTGTCGAGGGGGGACGATGCCGCACAAGCAGGGGCCAAAACTGCCCTACGGAGGATTTCCCTTATATATTTGAGTTTGTTTCTCCCTTCAATAGCGGGGGTCCCATTTTGGCCCGGGTAGCGGGGTCCAATAGGGTGGAGACCCAAATCACCCCTCCCCGGATGCTGACTATTCCTGTCACAGCCAGGAAAATCGCTCTGCGGACCATCGCACAAGTACTCCGAGGGTCCCTGCCTCCACCCCACTGTAACTGCATGGTGCTTGCGGGTCATCTGCCTCGCTTCCTCATCTCCATCTACCCCCTCCACTCTCCCCCCTTTGTCACCGGGATAGAAAAATCCCTCTTTCACCAGACAATGCTTTGCTCCAATGTCCCCCTCCTCCTCCTCCTCCTTTTCAGTCCCCACCGGACTCTGTGGCCGTGAGTTTAGTCACCAGTCTCCTTCCCTGCCCAACGATTTTTCGATCTTTTCCCGGGACTTAACCCCCATGGAATGACGTTATTCATCCCGTGCCCGGCGACGACAAATCGGGCCTCCTCGAATGGCCTCAAAAAGGGCAGGTGCCCACGCAGATCCACTGGCTGACATCAAAGTTACGGGGGAGTACTCCTGTCCCCTGGATCATCAAAAAATCGTTTAAGGCCTTTCCTTTATACGCTCCAACACTGCAGGCTGGGTTCCAAAGGGGGAAACACGCATATCAAGTGTGTTGGGGAAAGCCCCTTCTGGCTGCAACTCGAGGAGGATGTTCCGGGTTTTGTAGGAAGGTAAGTGCCACAGTTTCCTGCCATTTTCAGAATCTTCTAAAATTTGGAAGACTTCAGGGAACCTTTTCACAACCGATTAACACATGCGCCATGCAGGGGGCATGGGGCCATCCCTCCCGGTGCAGCGCGGGAACCCTGTTCCCCCATTGTCCGTTCCATGGTTCCGTTTTCAGTTGGGTGGAGAAAGCCACGCAGACGGGACCTTCCTCCCTGTGTGACTTCGTTTGCTGAGCAAGCCCCGGGGTAAAGCGTGACACCGCTGGCCTTACACATGTGGGATGATGGGGCAGTACTTGGAAGGGTGAGATGGTGGTGGTGGGGAGGAGGGGGGAGGCGGACATTGGGACAGGGGCCGCAGTTTGACAATGTGGAGAAAAAGCGCCCTCTCCTGCCAAATTTTGGTGTGCCAGGCAGGAACACATTCCCAGTGGGCGTAAAGACATGTCGGGCCCTGACCGTTTGTTACGCTCCAGACTTCCCCGCTGCCGTGCACCCTTGGAACAAACATAAGTCAAAGGATGGCCCCCCTTCCGTTCACATATTTATGAAGTGCTGGTACGCCTTTTTGGAAAAAATTCGGCTTGGAACTCTCCATCTCGGGTCGGCCAGCCCTTTTCTCTGAAGGTGCAGATCCACCATTGGAAAAGGGGGACTGCAGTACAACAACTTGGACAGGACACGGTCAGCTGCGCACCCTTTGGGTGGTGGGGGCCCCAACTGTTGCTTTTGCAAACGCCCCGCTGAAGACTGCTGGCGCCATGATAGCGAGGAGCAGGAGCATTGGGCGGGGGGATGATTCAAAAGAAACACTCCCTTTTTGCGGGGGGTGGAGCCTTGACTTGGGTAATGGCATGCTGCCACGGGGGCTGCTTGCTGTTGCGCGGGGGCAGGGGTGGACCCCACATCAGCCACTTTCTCCCCGGCCACCGGGTGGTGACGCTGCATGTGTTTTACGCACCGTGGTCCCAAAGTTGTCCATGGGCCCCGTTCACTTCTCCCACGATTCTACATTACCCCAAATTCGGGTACCTGGTGTCTTAGCAAAGAACTGCCAACTGCCGATAGGGTTTTTTACCGCCACGCTCCCACGGTGACTAACCGCCGCTGCCCGTAGCCCCGTGCCGCTACTTTCTTGGGCCGCGAAGCGGGTTTTTTTACCCCGGGGCCGCTTGGCTCCCGCCTCACATGCTGCTACCCTGCTGTACGGGGCCCCACAACCCATTGTGGCTGCGCCCTGCCTGACCCCGGGGCGAAGCCCTCTTCTCCCGGGCGATGATAAAACCCTTTCCTCACCCCCTCTCAAGTGCGGTCGGCTACATCATATCTATTTGTGTTTCATCGTCACTGCGTCCCCACACCGGTCTTTGGGATGCAGAGGCGACCCCCCACAACAGACCTCCCATGCCACCTCAACACATACTTTGCCGCCTACTGAAAAGAGGGGGTATTGGCCACATTTTTCTTCGCTGCCAAAATCTGCTGACTGCCCTCAAATTTTCATCCTCGTATAATTTTGGGTGACCCCGGCCCCAAAAGAATCCTGGCTGAGGGAAACCGGGTGGCAGATGGGGGGTTGAGGGCAGGTGAGGGGCCCCTGACCCCCTCCCGGGGCCCTGCCCAAATAAGGGTTTGTTGACGTTTCCCCCCGACCTTTGGGTGGGGTTTCGATTCATCTGGGGAAAAAGTGGTAACCTATCAAAACCAAACAAGAACCCTTGGGTTCTAGCAGACACGGCCTAGTACACGGGCAGTTTGGCCCACCGAGTACCCCTGGCACCCCCTTTCTGGCTGCACCTGGGGCTGGAATTTGTGCCCCTGCCCTTGCAGGGAAAGCCTGCACCTCCTGTCTGACTACTGGGTTTTCTAAAATGTCAGACACGTTTTTTGAAAATATCTGTAATTTATAAAACACACCCTGTTTTTGACTCCAAAGAACCCAAGAAGTTGGGGAACCCCTTTATATAAAATTTTGCCTCCACAAATGGGGGGGAAAAATTTACTTGTATGTGCCCCTTTAAATCTCGTGTATTTTCTGAATAAAAAAGCACAAACAGGCTTTAATTAACCCCGGATATAATTAAGCTACGAATTTCTTCGTGGCGGTGAAAAACAAAATTTCTTTACTGAGAAAAACTGCAGAAAAACACTTAGTTAACCCTTGGGTGTAAATTGTGTAAAAAGTTGAGCAGCCAAAAACTACCAGCTTTTTAGCGTGTTTCAATGGTGTTTATTTTACGCTAAAAAAGAAAAAAATTGTAAATTACCCTTTGCTTGTGAAAATTTTGCTAAGGAAAAATGTATTTTTTTTCGGGGAAAAAAACGTTTTCTTTTAGCCCACAGCACAAAACAATGCTTAAAAAAAACCCCGGATGTAAATTGCCAAAGAATTGAGCAACCAAAAAATACGACTTTGTAGTGTGTTACAAGGGGTTTTTTTTGCTACACAACAAAGGAAAACTGTAAATTTAACCTCCTTTTGGGAATTTTTCTACGGGGAAAAAATTACTTTTTGCGGTGAAATAAAATTTTCTTTTTGTCACCACACGCAGAAAAAACGCTTTAAATTTAAACCTCTGGATGTAAATTGCGCCCAAAAAATTGGCAAAAAAAAACTCAAGCTTGTAGCGGTTAAAAAATGGCGTGTTTTTTCGCTACACAAAAAGAGGAAAATTGTAATTAACCTTTGCTTGTGAAATTTTGCTACAGGAAAAATTTATTTTTGGCGGGGAAAAAACGTTTTCTTTTTTAGTCACCCCAGCAGCAGAAAAACGCTTTTAAATTTAACCCCCTGGATTTAAAAACGCAAAAGAAAGGCAAACCCAAAAAATACATTTTGCAGCCCGTTACAAGGGTGTTTTTTTACGTCACAACAAGGGAAAAACTTGTAATTAACCCTTCGTTTTTGAATTAGCTACAGGAAAAATGTATTTTTGGCGGTGAAAAAAAGTTTTCTTTTTGTCACCACAGCACAGAAAAAACCCCTATTAACCCCTTTATGTAAATTCGCAAAAAATTGGACAACCAAAAAATCAGCTTTTTTTGCGTGTTTTCAATGGGGTGTTTTTTATCTACACAACAAAAGGAAAAAATTGAATTAACCTTTTCCTTTTTGAATTATGCTCAGGAAAAATTTATTTTTTGGCGGGAAATAAACGTTTTCTTTTTGTCCCACAGCAGCAGAACAATTAAAAACCCCTGATGTAAAATTGCGCAAAAGAAATTTAGAGCCCCAAAAAGAAATGGATTTTTATTTTTAAAAAAGCTGTTTCTTAAAAGAATACAAAAGGAAAACCCTTTGATCATCCTTGGGGTTTTCAATGTTCTTTGGGAATAGCATTAAAAGTATATGCAGCTCACGGGCACACACTGGACTTTAGATCCAATACCCCACAAAATCAGAAATAGAACATTAAGAGAAGCAGTCTCTGAGACAAGCTGAGACACCCCCCAAAAATCGCTGTATAAAAATGAGTTCTTTAGCAAGAGATATCATTAGCAGCTGCGGCAGCACCTTCTCTAATCAGTACAGTGAGAGCGGTATGAGCTTCCAGCGTCGCGCCCGGACTTATATAGTGTGGTGACGTCACAGAATCCCGCCGGTCTCTGATTGGCTTCATCTCTGCACATGTCATGCAGGCTATGCCCTTCTTCCTCCCAGAGTTCTTTGCCCCATGTAACGCCATGTGCTCGCAGCCATTTTATCAATCAAAAGCACACTTCGTTCACGCGAAGTACCCCAAAGTTCGACTTCGTTCCGAACTGAAGTTTTCCTGAAATTCTAAACGAATTCCACTTCGTTAGAATCAATTCGCCCATCTCTATTTATAAGTGAACTTAAAGGGGATGTATTGCTTCTTTAGCTCGACTGATTCCTACTGCTCTCAGCTTCTCAACTCTAGAAATGCAGGGGCATTTCTTCCCCTCCCAACAGGGTGACATCATCCCCCCTTCACTGTTCATGCTGGCTCCCGAGACTCCCCCCCCCCTCTGATTCCCTTTATCACTGTGTCTCTCCCTATGCAGTCTTATTTATAAGAGCTGTATACATACCACAGGCTGCATTCAATCTAGACTGAGCACTGATCTCGTCTGCTCTCACAGCTGGAGATTTGTTACAGGTGTTCCAGCTTTCTATGAACGACACATATCTCCCTTCTATGCAGGAGAGTTAGGCACCAAGACAAAACTGTTATGTTTTCTGATTGTGGAATCTCGCTCGCTCCTGTGAATACGACCAGGGGGCCCGAACAGAATGTAAATGAGCTCTCAGCTAGTGAAATGCAAAGAGGAGGGATCTGACCAGGACTGGAGATCAGTGTAAACAGAAAAAGAAGATAAGGAATACTGTGATAACAAGACAGCTTTGCTAATGACATCTAATTGCAAAGTTACTTGTTTTCACTGTCCCCTTATTCTGAAGGCCATTTAATGAAATGATACAACCCCTTTAAACTAAAGTACGAATAAAGTACATAAAATACGAATAAAACGAGTCAGATAGGGAGAAAAAGAAACTAAAATATAACTTTTATTCGATATGCCAATAAAATCACAAAGAAGCGCGTCCAAGCGAATCCAGCCTGACGCGATGTTGGGACAGGGGTAACTAGGGATAGATCAGTGCAAGGGTTAGGTTCCTGACGGGAACGTCCTTATTGAGACGATCATCCTGTGCATCATTAGGTTAGGATATTTTAGCTTTTGTAGGGTGTTATTAGGAGTGCACTTGTCTGTTCGTGTCTTGTGGCCTTCTTTGTGATTTTATTGGCATATCGAATAAAAGTTATATTTTAGTTTCTTTTTCTCCCTATCTGACATAGTGTTTTTGATATTAGGGAGTAGCGTAAACCCTTTAATTTTGGGCGATTTATCTTTACTTACGAATAAAATGAGGCCTCACACAACTGCATCAGGTCTCCTCTTGCTGTTGCTATTTAAGTGATGCAATATATTCACATACTTTATTATGTTATTTTATCTGCATTGGCATAACCTGTCCTCTCCAGATCTTCTTTCATCGAATCAGTCCCAGAATAAAACCCCGTAATGCTTTCTATGTCATATAAACCCTCACTACACCTTGGCAGCCTAAAATAAAACACAAACATGTCAGTGACATTATAAAATAGTAACATTTCTTATATTTAGATCATTCACAATATGCGACCATCTAACCCTTCTAGAAAGTGTGCTTTCCATAACTACATATTCTGGCAATATACAAAGCTGTAAAACTGTTCGTATTGTGACACTCACATTCGTCTGGCCGCCATCTTGGACCAGCTCTGGTGGTTTTAGCTCCCGGAATCGCCGTCTTTGGTAAACGGATAATGGCACTCCAACACAGGCTTCAGTTTGAATCTGGCCTCAGCCAGTTATATTTTTCCAGGCACAGTATTCAGATACAGAAACAAAAACAAATTAAAACATCAGCTGTCTGGCCACTAACTAAACAATGATAGAGACCCTCTCTATCCCTGGCCTTGGCCTATCGCCGAGCACCATACAAACTTTCCCCAAACTAGGGGTTAGACTTCTCTCCAAGTCTCTGTGGGGGCAAGAGCCTCTGTCCAGCTTCTCTGCTCACTGCCAGCTAGCAGACCACACCCACTTAACACCTGCAGGCTAAGGGCTTTTATAGCCATCCAGGAACTGGCCCAAAACCTGGCCTGGAACGTGGGGATGGCCTCCTACCCCACGCTATGACCGTCCTGGGAAATACAACCCATCACTAGCCGCATAGCAGCCATACTAACAACATGTGTCAGTAACCTAGGGTTACTGACTTTAAATGGCTGCCTTCCCCCACCGAAACCAGGTTTTTCGGTGGCACATCTGCAGCAGGGCAGGTTTCCTGCTGTGTGCCACCTAGTGGCAGAACCCTGCGACTGCCTGCGTTCGCTCTGCCACAGTATATAATGATCAAAAACAAGGCACATGCAGGATTATAAGATTATACAATGGATACAAATGTATTATAATATTTGACTCTAAACACTGCACAACTATATTTACATTTGCTAACTTATTGTTGCCACATATTAACCTGTGTCTACAAACCTCTGTTCTATCTTGAAGTGAATAACAGGCACAATTACCTGTGCTGCAACATACTGATATCTGCCACACTTGTCCATCAGCAGCTTTGCATCACCAAAGAACTCTGCAACATTTCTTTTCCTTCATTCTGCTTAAAACATTGTGATACCTGTTGGCCAAAACACAGCAAAGAACTTGTTCCCTTGAATCTCAACAGATTCACTAACAATAACTGTTTCCTTAAACACAGACATGTTTTACTCAATTTCACACTATATTCCGGATTACTGGACTGAAATCTTAAAATTCCAGATTTTCAGAATTTTGCTCAAAATGGACTTTTAACCTTCTGCTGTATCTTATCCTCGTTGCCAAATTATGTTTTGCCAAGTTTTAGCAATACAGGTTCGGGATACAGCTTGAAAGGAGGCCAGTCAATAAGGATATAACACAGCTTTATTTTTAAAATCATGCAATAATAAATCAAGTATGACAGAACGATAATAACTGTAATGGTAGCAGTAGTGGATCCGCTGGACCACCGCAAGCGATGGTGAAAGCCCACACCAGGGAGCGGAGTCTAAGTAGAACCCGGTTTTCACCAGAGCCCGCCGCAGCAAGTCCATCACGATTTGTGGCGGGCTCCGGTGAAAACCGGTTCTACTAAGACTCCGCTCCCTGGTGTGGGCTTACACCAGGGAGCGGAGTCTTAGTAGAACCCGGTTTTCACCGGAGCCCGCCGCAAAGCGGGATGGACTTGCTGCGGCGGGAAACTACCAGGTCGCTTCCCTGGCGGGACTTGCTTGCGGTGGCAGCCAGGAGTGAGTGTGGTACCAAAATCGTAAGGCTGAGTCGTAGTCGGGGACAAGCGATAGGTCAGGGCAGGCGGCAGAGGTTCGTGGTCGTAGGACGGTAGCAAGGCTGAACGGTACACAGGAAACACTAGACAAGACTATACGCTTTCTCAGTAGGCTCCAAGGGCACTAAAGATCCGGCAGAGGACTGCCAGAGGAGGAGCCATTATATGGCCCGCAGCCGGCAACTGCCAAATACCGGCGTGCTGGCCCTTTGAATCTGAGAAAGCCGGCGCGCGCGCCCTAGGGAGCGGGTACACGCGCACACGCCGGCACAGGAGTGCACGGAGTCAGGAGCGTGGTCGGGTGAGTACCTAACCTCCGGGGGACAAGTTAGCCCACGGCCCGGCGCATGGACCGCGGGGCAACTCGCCTCCGGTACCGGGGAGAGGGTCGGGGAATGGACACACATGGGATGGGATGGGCTGCAGCGCTGTCCGTGACAATAACATAAATTGATTACAAAAATAGTGTGATATTATGTACATTTGTGAAAAATGGGTATTTACAAAGATTAAATCTTATGGCTTCACCTGGGGGTGTGTGGTTTCATCAGTCTTTAATGCTTCAGCCATTGAGAAGTGGGAATGACGAGGACAGAGAGTCCCAGGGAACTACTGGTGCCACAACACCCTGGGCATCCAGGCAAATCAACACCAAGTGCAAGCGTCCTGTACACCCGGGTTCAGGCTTCTGTCTAATCCCCAGCAACAAGACCTTATATATGTTTGCTTAAACAAAATGGTGGACAGGACCTAATGCTGTATCAGCTCAAAAAATGCACAAGTGTTATTTGTTACCTTACTTTTTATCATGGAGTGGCCTGCTCCAAGGTTTAAAGCAAAATACACAGAAACACCTGTTGTAGATAGGGGATAAGTGAAAAGCATATACTGAGTGAGGAAATCTTAACAGAAGACAAAAGAGTAAACTTTCATTTGTATTAAGTCAACAGAAGTGTAAACAGACTTGTGACTTTGTACCCAAGAAACAAGGAGGCATTATGTCAATAAGACTTAAATACAAGCAGCTAGAGATGCAAGCTTTGCATTATCATAGCTGATGATATAAATTTGATATAAAATAGAAATGATTCACTATAATATGACTCATAATTGTCATTTATTTTGATTAGCGTTACACCAGGTCTCTTCTACACGATCCCAATGTTGGTGCATACTGGTCGACTCAGTTGGGTACAAATACAGCTTTTTCTTCAACTCTACCCACAATTGTTCAATTGGGTTGTAGTATGGGGACTGTGAGGGCCAATCCAACAACTCTACTTTCTTGTCAATTAACCATTTCTTCGCTAATCTCGATGTATGCTTCAGGGTGTTGTCCTGCTGGAATACTATGTCATCCTTTTCATACCCATAGTACTCGAGTATATGAAGTAACTCATCTTGTAGGGTACTCACATATAACTCAGCATTGAGACCACCATCAATCCTTGTCAAGAATCCAACGCCTTTGGCTGTGAAACAACCCCACATCATCAGGCTTCATCAACCGAACTTGACAGTTTCTTCAATTTCTCAATCTGTTTAGCTCCCTTTTCCCTCGATTCTTCCAGATCCATTTGCACCCATCGGAATCCACTCTATTGCTTTTGTTTCATTGCTCCAAATTACCCATTTCCAGTCTTCTACTGTACACTTTTTGTACTTTTTTTCAAATTCAAGCCAACGCTTCTTATGACGGGATTGAAGTCGAGGCTTCTTCACCTTTTTTTTGGGCCTTCCTTCCAGACTTGTGTAATAAGTGTCACATGGTGCTGGCCTGGATGTCTGTGATCACACTATTACGAAGCATACAAGCCACCTCCACTGCTGTGATTTTTTCATACTAGCATTGATAGACCTTGTATGAGCCAACTTGTTAACTCCTATATTTCGTCTGGACGTCCACCTCTTGTATTTTGAATGGATGGACAGACTTCATTTTGTATTCTTCCAGCTGTCATGGATCTCACATGATGCAGTTTGACAATTTTATTGGCTGTGAGACAGCTATTGATGAGCTGGGTGATGCCGTTTGTCTTTTCTTGGGAAATCTTCTTCATGGCTGCTCCCTGATTCCAACCAGTGATTTTTTACTTGGGAATCAACCTAATAACACACTGAACTATTAGGGAATGTGAGAACAGAAGCAAAACAGTAATAATGCAGTTACAGGACACGAATATGCTAAATAGTTGCAAGTCAAATTTATGTATGAGATAGCCAATATGATTATCTATAAAATGATGGGAGTCTCACATTCAAAGCTGTAGTGGATGGTGAGATATGGAGCCTGAAAGCCAAAAGTTCAAAACATTGTCAGTGTATCCTAACTAAGCACCGAGTTACCACCATCTACTCATCATAGAGAGATCATGTGAGTGTTTTAAACTATCAATATATACATCTACATAAACAATATTTATACCTGGATATAGTTGTAGGGTAGAATTTGTAAATACATATATAGGGTCTCACAAAAATGAGGACACCTTTCAAGTTTTTGTAAATATTGTACTACATCTCTTCATGGGACAACACTAAATATATGACACATGTCAGTGTAAAGTAGTCAATGTACAGCTTGGCTAACAGTATAAATTTGGTGTGCCCTCAAAATAACTCAACACATAGTCATCAATGTCAATGGAGTATGGAGAGGGCTCACTTGCCTTTATTGCCCAGGACTGGACATTTCTGCCGTTTATCCACTAACAATAGTCAATGTGACTGCATCATCTAAGCCCCTAGAAATAGCCCCCCTGCAACGCAATTACAGGGTTCTGAGCTGTTGTCATGGCAGCCAGGTACCTTATGAAGACACCTAGGCCTACCACGATACGGCTCCTTAATTGGATGCTATACTGCAATATATTAGTATTGCTGAATAGTGTACAACCACCCTATTGGGACTAAGAATATAAGTAAAAAAGTTTTAAGAATATAAAAATGTTGAAAGTTCACACCCACCTTCTCCTATTTTACAAATAAAAAAAGAATAACAAAGTTAAACATCTTTGGTATCTCTTCATCCATAAAAATATAACTTTAGGTATCCTGCACATTAACACTTAAGAAGATTTTTTGGGTAAATTAGAATTTCTAAAAATTAGAATAAAAAGTAATTAAAAAGTGTTGGACTGTTGTGTCTAGGGCCCATAGGTGGAGTTGATTCTAAGGGTCCACCAGTTGAGTTGTTTCTGGGCCCACCAGTGGAGTTTATTTTAGCAGCCTACCCTACAGCTAATGTAAATGACTGAACATACCTCCTATACTCTGCCTTTTACTCTTTGCCTCTTCTGAGGATGTATATGCAGTTAAAAAACATCTCCAGGTCTGCAATGCCCAGGGGTCCACTGGGAGTTTCCCCTATTTTCCTGTGGGCCAGTCCAAGCCTCATCCCTCAAACAGACCTGTACATGTAAAATAAAAAAAGTTATTATTAGAAAATGGCAATGTAAATCAAATTTAAATATAAAGGGGAACATGTCTGAAAACTGTCTTGGTCTAAAACTTTTCTTATTGCCCACAGCAACCAATCAGTGTTCCCCTTTCATTTCATATAGAGCTCTGAAAAAATGAAAGTGCCACTCTGACTGGTTGCTATGGGCGCACACGAAAAGACCTTAGACAAGACAGTTTTCAGACATGTCCCCTAAAGTGTTTTTTTTAAGTAGTAAAACTTAACAGAAAACATATAAATGAATTAATCACCAGAATCCTACAGACCTCATTAAAAATAATATGTTACTTATACTGCATAGTTAACACCATAAAAGCTAAAGCCCCGTAAAAAAAGGTGCAATTGCATTTTTTCCCTTATTTTTTTTTTTTTTTTTTTTTGTTTTATCTTTTTTTTTTTTTTTTTTATTTTTTTTTTTTTTTTTTTTTTTTTTTTTTTTTTTTTTTTTTTTAGTTTTTGGTTTTTTTTTTTTTTATTTTTTTTTTTTTTTTTTTTTTTTTTTTTTTTTTTTTGTTTTTTTTTTTTTTTTTTTGTTTTTTTTTTTCCCTTCCTCCACCCCACACAAAATTGTTTCCCAGGATATTGTATCGTACAGCAAATGGTACCAATAAGAAGAAATTCTTGTCCCTCAAAAACAAGTCCTCATAGGGATATGTAGACAGAAAAATAAAAAAATATATGAATCTTAGAAGGCAGGGAGGAAAAAAATAAACATGATATAACCAAAAATCAATGTCAGAAGAGGGATAAAGGTAGTATTTTATTTCAGATATATTAGGGAAAATGTTCTCTGTGGTGTCTGTAAGTATCATGTTTGATTTTTGTCTATACTTATACCCTCTAAATTGTAAAGTGCTGCCGAATGTGTTGGATATATAAAAATAAAGATTATTATTATTATTTTGAGGGTGCTGATTTCAAAAATCCAATTTTTGCTGAATTAGTTCTAGTTTTTGAGATAATGGACAGGCATGAAAATAATGCTTTCCCCCAATGTGACAATGTGTGTTGATAACAAATGTAATAGCTTTTGGTTTGTGTTTTGACTCTTTCACATTGTCTAAGGTAATGAAATATCCCATTTAGTTATTTAGTTATTTTGTATCTCAAATACAAGGACACATCCTCTATGTCTTGAGGAAAGACGTTTTCTACAAAAACATAGAAAGGAATTATTTACTGTAAGAGCAGTGAGATTGAGGAACTCTCTGCCAGAGAACTGTCAAGGGGGGGGGGGGGGGGGGGGGGGGGGGGGGGGGGGGGGGGGGGGGGGGGGGGGGGGGGGGGGGGGGGTGGTGAATTCACTAACAGAAATTAAAAAAGGTAAGATCAATTTCTAGAGAGTAATCATATAACAAGTTTAAGTGACGAGATTCTGGAGAAGGGATGTTTTGATCCAGGGATTTATTCTCATTGCCAAATTGGCGTTGGAATTTTTTCCCTAAAATGAGGACAATTGTTTTCTACCTCATGTTTGTTTTTGCCTTCCTCTGGATCAACACTGTAGCACAAAAGGCTGAACTTGATGGACGTCTGACTTGTCTCTCTGGCTTTACAAACTATTCATTCAACTATGTAATTTGTAGGCCTGTATTGCTAGAAAAACTACTTTTTGAAGCCAGAATTCAACTGTGAGTTTGCAGAGGAAAGAAGTTGGCGACAATAAAAGTTTGTGGCAGTAAGTAACAAACTCAGTCTCGGCACTGCCACTCTATTAAGATAAACACTCCAGCGATCAGTGCTCCCCTGTGAGTAATATTTCAAACTCTTACGGTGGTGCTCAGTGACACAGCTAGTCCATCCAAGCAATACACGGAATGTAGAAAACAATTCACGGCACTCACCAGGTCATTAAGACAGAACTATCTTGGTATAAACTTAGACTGGGTCGACATCAGAAACACAATGCTTCTGTGTGTAATATCATGGGAAAGTGTAAAGAAATCATCCAAGATATCAGGAAGAGAATTGTGGCCCCCCCCCCCCCCTTGCACAAGTCTGGATCATCCTTGGTACATTGCGAGATACCTGAAGGTGCCTCATTACATCTGTACAAAGAATTATACTCAAGTACAAACAAGATGGAATTGTCCAGCCATCATACCACTCAGGAAGGATATGGGTTCTGTGTCTCAGATATGAATGTGCTTTGGTCCGATATGTGCATATAAACCCAAGAACAAAGGCAAAATACCTTGAGAAGATCAGGAGGAAGCTGGTAAGATTGTGTCATTATCTACAGTGAAATGAGAATTTATCAACATGCGCTGAAAGGCCACTCTGCCAGGAAGAAGCTATTACTCCAAAAGAAACATGAAAGCCAGATTAATGTTTGAAAATGCACACAGGAACAAAGACCTACATTTCTGGAGACATGTCCTGTGGTCTGATGAAACTGGGAAGCCTAATAACACCATCCCTACCGTGAAACACGATGGTGTCAGTATCATGTTGTGGGGTTGTTTTGCTGCAGGAGGGACTGGAGCACTTCACAAAATAAATGGCATGATTACAAAAGAAGATTATATGGCAATACTGAAGCAACATCTCAAGACATCAGCTAGGAAGTTAAAGCTTGGGCAGAAATGTGTCTTCCAAATGGACAATGACCTGACACATACTGCCAAACTGGTTACAAAGTGGCTTAAGCATAACCAAGTCAATGTTTTGGAGTGGCCATCACAAAGCCCTCAATCCTATTGAAAATGTATGAACATAGTTAAAAAGCAGGTACGAGCAAGTCGGCCTACAAACATGGCTCAGTTACACCAGTTCTGTGTGGAGGAATGGGCCAAAATTTCTACCAACTATTGTGAGAAGCTTGGGGAAGGATATCCAAAGCATTTAACGCAAGTCATACAGTTTAAGAGGAATGCTACCAAATACTAATGAAATGTATGTAAACTTTTGACTTTGTAAAAGTAATAAAAATGCCTTAAAAATCCTCTCTCACTCATTATTCTGGCAATTGGCAAATATAAAAAATTTTGGTAATCCTAATTGATCTAAAATGGGTATGGTTTGTTCTGATTTCATGTCAGATGTGAGAAAAACATGTGTAGCCATATGTATCTTTTTACTTAGTGTATGTAAACTTCTGGTTTCAACTGTATATAAGAATTAGGACTTCATCAAGAAGAGCCTGCATGAACAATCCTGATGTATTCTGCTACATCTGTGGAGAGTACATGGCTGAAAAACAAAGAAGAAATATCACAGACTTTGTGCATCAAATATACCTGGCTTATTTTGTAGTACAGCTTGGAGACCAGGATAAATCTTGGGCTCTACATATGGCTTTGGTGTGTCAATGGTATGGAGAGAACAGAAAAAACACCGTGACGATTGTTATTTGTGTGTGTATAGATTAAAGGTTTTAATTGTTACAAGAAAGCTCGGTGGGATTATCCTGATTTGGAATCAGAAGGATGACCTATTCCACATGACAATGATGTTACCATCAGGGGCGTAACTACTGGGGTAGCAGACATAGCAACTGCCACGGGGCCCAGGCTCCTAAGGGGCCCAGCCACGGGGCAACCGCTGCTATGTCTGCTGGTAATGCCGCTCCTGGGAACGCCGGCAGTGAACTACGGTGGACGCGAAGCTGAGGGCTCCAGCGCATCCCGCCTCTGAATGCCCGGTCCCTACGGCCCGAGCGGTCAAAGGCAGCGCTGCCCGGTAGTAGCAGAACGAAGCGACGCTCCACTCTGCTACTTCTCCTGCCGGCTCTCAGTGATCACATGGGCGGCGCGATTACATCACATGATCGCGCTGAGCACAGCGGCTGGAGTGCAGTGCATCGAGGGAGCGTGGACGGAGGTAAGTGATTTCTTATTTTACCTGCCCTGCCCTGCCTGCCTGTATAGCACACCAGCCTGCCTATATACCCCTGCCTGCCTATATATATAGCCCACTATGCCTAAATACCCCTGCCTGCATATATTTATAGCCCACTATGCCTATATACCCCTGCCTGCATATATATATATAGCCCACTATGCCTATATACCCCTGCCTGCATATATATGTAGCCCACTATGCCTATATACCCCTGCCTGCATATATATACAGTCATATGAAAAAGTTTGGGCCCCCCCCTATTAATTCTTTAATCAATTTTATTCTAAAATATTGGTGTTTTGCAACAGCCATATCAATTTGAATATCTAATAACTGATGGACACAGTAATAATCCGGATTGAAATGAGGTTTTATTGTACTAGACACCAAAAATTGCAATATGCATTAAAACCAACATTATTGACTGGTGCAAAAATTTGGGTACCCTTATCATTTTATTTTTTTGCAAAAATTTATTTTTTGTTTTGAATACTCCTAACTATTTTACTGACTTTCTGAAGCACAACATTGGTTTTGTAACCTCACTGAGCTAATGAACTTGCATAGCCAGTGTATTCCAATGGTGAGAAAAGTATTTAAGTGGCCAATTGCAAGTGTTCTCCTATTTGAATCTCTTGTGAGAGTGGCCATCTGTGCTCCTCAAAACCAACTCACAAATGATCTGAAAACAAAGATTTGTCAACATAAGTTGTTCAGGGAAGAATACAAAAAGTTGTTGCAGAGATTTAACCTGTCAGTTTCCACTGTGAGGAAACATAGTAAGGAAATTGAAAACCACAGGACAGTTTCTTGTTAAGCCCATAAGTTGGAGGCCAAGAAAAAATATCAGAAAAGGCAAGAGAAGAAGGTGAGAACAGTCAAGGAAATCCACAGACCACCTCCACAGAGCTGCAGCCATCATCTGCTCAGATGGTGTCACTGTGCATCGGTCAAACATACAGCACACTTTTGCACAAGAGAAGCTGTATGGGAGAGTAATGCGAAAGAAGCCGTTTCTGAAAAGCACGCCACAAACAAGTCCGCCTGAGGTATGCAAAAGCACATTTGGACAAGCCAGCTTCATTTTGGAAGAAGGGTCCTGTGGACTGATTGAAACAAAGATGAGTGTTTTGGTCATACAAAAAGGCTATGCATGGCGTCCCAAAAAACAGCATTCCAAGAAAACCACTGCTACCACCCACTGTAAAATTTGGTGAGGTTTCCATCATGCTTTGAGGGCTGTGTGGCCAATGCGGCACCGGGAATCTTGTTAAAGTTAGGTCGCATAGGATTCAACTCAGTATCAGCAGAGTTCTTCAGAAAAATGTACAAGATAATCAGTTGATGAATTTGTAGTTACCCGGGGATGGATATTTCAGCAAGACATACCCAACACAGCTTCCAAATCTACTCAGGCATTCATGCAGAGAACAATTACAATGTTCTGGAATGCCCATCCCAGTCCCCAGACCTGAATATCATTGAACACTAGTGGGATACATTAAAGCTGGGCTGTCCATGCTCGGCGACCATCAAACTTAACTGACTTGAATTGTTTGTAAAGAGGAATGGTCAAAAATACCTTCATCACAGATCCAGGAACGGATTAAAAGCTCAGGAAGCGACTATAGGCTGTTATTTTTGCAAAGGAGGATTTTACTAAATATTAATGTCACTTTTCTGTTGGGGTGCCCATAACTTTTGCACCGTCAATTTGGTGTAATGCATATAGCACATTAGAGTTAGTACAATAAACCTCATTTCATCCGGAAATATTATTAGAAATAAAAAAATATATCAAATTTGATATGGCTGTTGCAAACACCCTAATATGTAGAACTAAAAATGATTAAGATTAATAGGGGTGCCCAAACTTTTTCATATGACTGTATATAGCCAACCCTACCTATATACCCCTGCCTGTCTATATATATAGCCCACCCTGCCTATTTACCTGTAACGATTCCAACCAGGGTGGCTGGAAAAGTGCGGGTATGGTGGATCCTCTGGGCCCACCGCGGATGCTGATGGTAAACACACGCAGTGAGTAGCCGAAGTGCAGGTCGGCGTAGCAGGTGCTGGAGCTTAGACAGGGCACTGCAGATGTAGCTGTAAAACGTGTGCACAGTCCAGGTGTAGCTGGAGAACCAATGGCACAGTCCAGGATGATAGCAGAGTACTGTATAGCAACAGGTAAGCAGGTATGTGGCAACTGGTGCAGCGGCAGGTGTATAGCAGGTAGCGATAAACGTACAGGAACCGTATGACAAAGTCAGCAGCAGTACAGCAGCCAAGGGGGTCAAGCTCTTGTGCTGGATACAACAATAAACTGACAACAAGGCTAGGGCAGGAAGTTCCATAAGACAGCAAAGGTCACAGGTCACTGGGCAGGGCCAAGGAAAGCAGACTTCAAATGTGGAGCAGTGCCGTGCGTGCTCCCCTAGAGGGAGCACGTGTGCGCACAGGAAGACAGGAAGCTGGAGGAAGCCATGGTGACTCAGCCATGCCCGCAGGGATGGCTGCAGGACTGGCAAGAGCTGGGACCGGTGCATGCAAAGAGCCAGGAACACCAGGGGATATCGCAGCAGCGGCCGGGACATGAGAGACTCGGGCACGTCGACGGTCCTTGGCGTGAACCGTGACAATACCCCTGCCTGCCTATATATATAGCCCACCCTGCCTGCCTATATACCCCTGCCTGCCTATATATATAGAGCCCACCCTGCCTATATACCCCTGCCTATATATATATATATATATATATAGCCCACCCTGCCTGCCTATTATAACTTCCTCCTAGCCTGCATATGTAGCCCCCTACAGCACTGCTGTATAGCCCCTATAGTCCTCCCTAAACTTGCCTACCTATATAGCCCCCTGAAACCTAACTGGTCTACTATATGGGGGCCCCTTTTAGCTACCTAACACCCTGCCTACCTACCTTAATGGCCCCTAAATCCGAAAGAAAAAAAAAAAAAAAAAAAAAAAAAAAAAAATACACCTAACCCGGTCTACCTGTATGGCTCCTATTGTTACCTAAACCCTGCCTGTCTACTATTTACTACCTATAGCTACCTAAAACACTACATGCCTACCTATATGGCCTCTATAGCCACCTTAAAGCCTGCCTGCCTATTGGGCCCCCTATAGCCTATTTACCTACCTCTGTCTACCTATGTGGGCCCCACATATAGCCTAGCAACCTGGGCCCACCTACAGCCTACCCTGTGGTCCATCCTACTGCATACATGCAATACCTGGTGCCTAAATACTGCCTATCTAGTGCCAATCTACCTACCTGTAGCCTACCTACCTAATTGAGACCTGCCTGACTACTGACTACCTACCCTAGATCTACCTACTTGGGGCCTATGTACTACCTACCTACCTCAAGTCTGCTAACCTACCTACCTAGGGCCTGCCAACCTATCTAATACCCAATGCTTCATGTGCCTCTGGAACAGCAGGATAGCTCAAGATGATTAGACAAAAGTTTCATGGCTTACAGGGAAGAAATGATTGTTGGTGCTGTGAATATCATCAACATGCCACTGGAGGACAAGAACAAAATCATTCTCCCACTGCTATTAAGCTAGGATTGATAAAGCAATTTTTTTAGGGTTTGGCAAAACTGGGGCTTCACCTGGAAGAGTTTTGTTTTGTTGTGAAAAACTATTTGGGGTAACAAAAAGCAGAAAATTAAAAGAATTGGTGCTTTGTTTTGTCACTAACTTCAAAAAATTTAAAAGAGTTAATTAGCTAGATGCATCTCCATTGCCATTTAAACAGATTTCTAGATTACTTTGAAGACCTCAGCGAGGAACAAGGCTAGAAGTTCCACCAAGATATGAAGGTGATGAAGAGAGATTTCAAGGTAAATGGGACATATACATGATGGCAGACTACTGTTGGAGTCTTCAATGTGATTGTCATGATGACACACTCAAATTGAGGTCACATGAAATGTGTTTTCTGAAGCATTGACATTAATAACAGTAATAACTAATTAATATTGTATTATTCAAATCATCCACAACTTTTTCTTGTCACCGTTTTGTATTTTTAATTTCTTTTTTTGTATGATGTTAGACTGTTTACTTACTAGTTGTTACTAAAATAATAATATTCTTGCAATTCTAATTTTTTTTTAAACTTGTGTTAATTAATTATTAAATATCTCAGAAACTAGAGCCAATGTGGCAAAAAACCAAAGTCATATTGTTAATCAGCACCATAAACTTAATAAAAACCTTCTCCCAAAATCACTGTTTAAACAGTGTATGGTGTTGCTGGGTCCCAAACATCCAGGGCCCCCCGGGCCCCCTTTTGTTAAGTTTTTTCAAAAGGGCTGGGTTCATACGGCATTTTTTATGCTACATTGTGAGCTGCAGTATGTATTTTTACAGAGAAAAAAACGTATGTTGCTGTCACTAATTTTCTGCATATTCCACATAGATCCTTTCCATCTCCTCAGCAGTCACTGTACAATGAATAATCTGCATGACAAATTAAATTTTTCAAAAAGCACTCAACATCCGTATGACAGTGTACCTAAAATTACCCGCTAAATAACAGTCACACAGTAAAAACACCACAATACCTTGGGCAGGGGAAGTATTACCAGATGCATGATTGTTACTAAAAAAAACTCCATGCAAAACCTAGACACTAAACTATTTACTATTAAGACATTGTTCGCCAACATTTTGAAAACAGAAAAGCAGAGATTTGAAGTGGCAGGAGTCGCCCTCTGTTTGTGAGCCACACCCCTTTGAAAGAGCCACACCCTCTCCACCTATCTGCATTCGGCTCTGCGAAGGGAAAAAATAGGTTGTTGCTCCCCACTAGCCCCAGGTAGTAGTCCCCTTTATTCCAGGTATGTGCGCCTTTATTAGACAGGTAGATGCATGCTCCCCACTGAATCCAGGCCTTCACCCTTCACCATTACAGCTCCCCCAAGAGGTCATTGTTTTTAGTTAGTGCCCCCGTATTAATAAGGCTAAGATTGCCTCACCCTATGTCAGTCTGGCAGTGCACACACTTGTAGCAAGCGGGGTTTAAGTGCCCCCTTGTGTAGTCAGGCACTGTGTCCCCTTGTAGCAAGGCAGTGCCCCATTGTAGACCAAAATATATTGCCCTCATTAGTCGGTATTGCCCATTAAAGCAAGGTCAGTGTCCACTTGTAGCCAAGGTATTGCCCCCCATTCAGCAAGGTATTGCCCCACTTGTAGCCAGGGTATTGCCCCTTGTAGCCAGGTATTGCCTCCATTAGCAAGGTATTTGCACCTTGTAGGACAGGTAGATGCCCATTAGCAGAAAGTGCCTTTGTAGCCAGGTTATTGCCCTTTGTAGTCTGAGAGATGCCCCCATTGCCCGACAAGTGCTTCCATTAGCCAGTTATTGCCCCTTGTAGACAGGTTAGATGCCGCCATTAGCCAGACAGTGGCCCCCTTGTAGCCAGGTATTTGCCCTTGTAGCCAGGTATTGCACCTCACATTAGACCAGAGTATTGCCCCTTGTAGCCAGGTGATGCCCCCATTTTCGTCCAGTCCGTGAACTTGTGCCAGGTATTGCCCTTGTAGTCAGATAGATAGCCCCCATTAGCCCAGACAGTGCTTCCATTAGCCAGGTATTGCCCCTTGTAGCCAGGTAGATGCCCCCATTAGCCAGACAGTGCCCCAAATATCAAATAAAAAAAAAAGAATAAAATCTACTGACCTCACCAGGCTCCCTGCAGCGCGGCCAGGTCCGGAGGCTGCCTGCTGAGTAGTCTCAGCGTCACAGGGGGTGTGAGTACAGCTGCGCGTCACACCCCCCTACAGGGGGAGAAGGAAGGAGAAGGAAGGAAGGAGGGGAACGATCTCTCCTGCCTCCTCCCTGTACGAAGCGTGCAGCTGCTGATTGACTGTGCGGCCGCGGCTGCACAAGTCAGTGAGAGTCGCTGGGCGAGTGAAGCGGGCGGGCTGCCACGGCGCCCGTCTCACCCGCGTGTAGGAACGGCGCGGCATTGGCGCTACTCCGGCGCCGCTGTCATTTAAAGAACCCCTACTGTCTGTTGGCGGCGGGAGGTTCGCCAACTCTGCCGGGGTGTTGAGGGGTGATCCCATTAGCGGGACCCCCCCAGCCAAAAAGAGGGGGGGAGCGGGAGAGTTGGCAAGTATGACTTAAGGCTAAAATAATACTGCCAGATCATAACCAAACTCGACCCCCACATGTGACTATCAGTTGTACACAGGCTGTGAAGACATACACTCACCGGCCACTTTATTAAGTACACCATGCTAGTAACGGGTTGGACCCCCTTTTGCCTTCAGTAACTGCCTCAATTCTTCGTGGCATAGATTCACCAGGTGTTGCAACGATGCCTCATTTGTCACCAAGGGCCAAAGAGTGCCAAGGAAATTATTCCCCACACCATGACAACATCCACCACCAGCCTGAACCGTTGGATTACAAGGCAGATGGATTCCATGCTTTATGTTGTTGACGCCTTATTCTGACCCTATCCATTCCGAAATGTCGCAGCAGAAATCGAGACTCTCAGACCAGGCAAACGTTTTTTCCAATCTTTTCTACTGTCAATTTCGATGAGCTTGGCAAATTGTGCCTCAGTTTCCTGTTCTAGCGGAAAGGAGTGGACACCCGTTGTGGTCTTTGCTTGCTGTAGCCCATTCTGCCTCAAATTCGCCGTACTGTGCGTTTCAGAGATGATCTTCAGGCCTACCTTGGGTAGTTTTGTTTAAAAAAGGGGGGGTTGGGGGGGGGCACTGTTGTTCTATCTGCTCACGAACCAGTCTGCCCTATTCTTCCTTTGACCTCTGGCATCACAAGGCATTTCCGCACCACAGTGACTGCCGCTCACTGGATGTTCTTCTTTTGCGGACCATTCTTCTTGTAAACTCTAGAGATGGGTTGTGCATGAAAATCCCAGGAGATTTACCAGCCCCAGGGGTTGTTTTGTTTTCTGAATATAATCAAGACCTCGCCCTTCTAGCGCATTAAACGACTAACCATGCACGTTCAAAAGGCACTCAAATCACCTTTCTTTCCCATACTGATGCTCGGTTTGACTGCATGGTGATTGTCTTGACCATGTATTACTTGCCGTAATGCTCTGAGTTCGCCGCTGTGATTGGCTGATTGTAATTAAAGTGTTAACGAGCGTTGGAAGGGTGTACCTAATAAAGTGGCCGGTGAGTGTATATTAATGCCATACAGTGACCAGAAAGTGGTAGAAACTAGTTGTATGTAGACTCTGCAGAAATGTAAGAGATTACACTGCAGTTACATTTAGGGCCACATGTATGAAAACTGTCTAGGTCTAAAATTCAATTTGTTGCCCATAACAACCAATCAGAGAGCCCCTTTCATTTCATATAGTGCTCTGGAAAAATGAGAGGGCCAATCTGATTTGTTGCTATGGGTAACAAAGCGAATTTTAGACCTAGACAGTTTTTATACATGTGGCCCTTAGTGACTTACAGGAGACGTCTTTACTGATCGGTCGTTAACTTTCCTTTCTTTTCTCCATTCGTCCCAGACCGCCACAATGACTTCTCCCGGCCACCACTCGTCTCTGCAGAATTTACAACATAAACATTTTAGACTCCTCACTTTTCCGCACTTATATACCTATTACCCTATTGGATTACCCCTTAAGGCCAGTCAAGTTTTGGCCTTCCTGACCACTGCCCGATTTTTGAAATCTGACATGTGTCATCTTTTGTGAGAATAACTTTTTGACATCTTTTACCTATCCATGTGATTCAGAGAATATTATATCGGGACACATTGTGCTTTAAGTAGTAAGAAATTTTCTATCCTATACAATCCTTGTTTGTTTGTAAAAAATATCAATATGTCATGAAAAATTTGAAAATTTGTGATTTTGAAATAGTTCCAAATTTCTGCGTTGCAAGACTCAGATTATTATTCATCACAAAATAGTTTATAACCTAGCACCTACCATATGTCCACAATAGGTGGCCTCATTTTGTAAATGTCTTTTTTTTGTTTTTTAATGACATTAGGGGGCTTAGAAACTTAGTAGTTATTTCTTACATTTACAAGTATTTACAACAGTGTTTAGGAAGTGGAATTGCAGAATTTCAATATTTATCCATTATTTACTGTAATACGGTAAATGTGACTAAGTAATGCAACGTTAATTTCATTCCCAGGTCTTTTCCGTTTTAGAGATATCCATGTGTGGCCCTAGTGCATTATGTGGCTCAAGCATAAGCCCCAGATAGGAGAGCACCTACCTGGATTGGGGTCTATTTTCATACGATTTTATTAGGCGCACATTTCAGGTATGAGGAACCTAAGGTTGATGAATACTTAAATAAACACCCTACAAAAGCCGCATACTGGAAAAATACACGCCTTATGGCATATATCCAGGGGTGCAGTGAGATATCGACCACAGGTGATCACACATTTTTTTAGCATTAGGCTGTGAAAATTAAAAACATTTTTTTTCAAATAATCTGCAATTTTAGCTTAAAATGTTTCATATTTACAAGGAATCCTGGAACCCCAAAACGTTGTCAAACAATTTCTTCCAAGTTCGGCACATACCCTCCATGGGGGTGCTAAACTGCTGTTTGGTCGCATGGCAGGGGGTACAAGGGAAGGAGCGTATTTGCTTTTGGAAGAAGATTTTGGTAGGGTCATGTCGATTTGCAAAAGCCCCCCAACGTAGCAGACAGGTTGAAAAACCTTGCAGAAGTCGCCCATTTGGATTCAACACCCTCAGGATCCTCCTCTTGGGAGTGTAATGTGACATTTGTGGTGCTCAATTGTAGTAGTAAAACAGTCTTAATGGCTGTGATCAGTGTTGTAAAGGGATTTTATAATTATTAATGGTTATGTGATGTGTATATAATATACTCGGTGTAGATATACATTGATACGCTCAGATATAGATAGATATGGATAGATGTGTGTAGATTTAAATTGAATGTAACCGGTTATATACCTCTAGGGGCTTTTTCAGAAACATGGTCTTTGTGCATTTTTTCGCTTTTGTATTACATCAGCGCCTTTTGAGATGCTAAAACCCTATTTGAGGGAGGTTGGTTCTTGGCAGATGGACGGAAAAAAATTTTACTATCAGTGTGAGAAAAGCTTATACATATATATTTGTTGTTTAATAATGCTGGGAATATTCATACAAGGCAAATGGTGTGGCATATTTCATATAGAATGGGTGTAGAACCACTAATATTCCCAGGAAAACTTTGCATGAGAACAAACCTAAGTCACATGTGAACAATTATTCGTGACTAATCTATAGAGAGATCACTATGCTGTCCTATTCATAGAATAAGTATAAGAAGACCCTGTAGCTCCAAAGGGAAGATAGAGTGCTCTTCCTGTAGCCAGTTTGAAGCTGCACGCTGGATACTATCTTCTTCAAGCAGCTACGTGATCAGAAAACCTATGGTATGTAGCTCGGACTCGTTTTCTGGAAATGACGTGAAAAGAATATGCAGACCGTAAGCATAAAATCAGCTAAGTAACCCTTTCTTTGTTGTTGTAGCCTCAATTTTCTAGTAACGATCATTATTTAGTTTTGTTATTGTATTGTTTTGTTACATTTCATTTTTTGGCCAATATTCTGTCTTTTCTGTTACTTGTTTGGATACAGATTTCTATTCATATTGTAGATTTTATGTTATTTTCTTATGTATTAAACTAATTAGTTAACATATTCTCTGCTGGTGATTATTGAATTGCAAAATGAAACTGACACTTCCTGATACAACAGGTGTTCCATAGTTTTTTTTAGCACTGGGCCATGAAAATGAGGGGTAAAAACGCAGTTCCGCCATTGTTTTTTGGGTTTCAATTTTACATCATTCGCCGTGCAGTGTAAATGGACACAATACTTTACTATGGGGGACGGTACAATTACAGCATGATATAGATTTTTATCTAGTTATTTCTGTTTGATTACTTTTACACAAATAAAAATTTGTCTATAAAAAAATTTTAAAAATTGAGTTTTTATGTTGTTCCTATTTGAGAGCATAACTTTTATATTTTGCTGTGATGCAGAGCTGTGTATGAGATTGTTTTTTGGTGGATGATGTTGTGTTTTTATTGGTTCATTATGGGGTGCATATGACGCTATGTTCACTTTTTATTAAGGTTTTTGTGGATGTTTTGAACAAAATACGAAATATTGGTAGTGTTTTTTATTTTTTAGAGCCACTGTAATTATATTTGAACATGCTTACTGTTACTCAGCAGGTCAATAACAATTACAGGAATGATACCCAATTTGTAAATTTTTTATGTTTTTCTGCTTTTTATACAATTAAAGCACTTTTATTCAACCAGGAAAACACATTTTTGCATCGGCATAGTCTGAGAGACATAACTTTTTAATTTTTCTGTTTACATAGCTGTGTAGGGGCTTGTTTTTTGCGGGACAAGTTGACATTTTTGTTGGTATAATTCTTGGGGGAACAAGCCTTTTTGATCGCTTTTAAATCCATTATTTGGAAGGCAGGGTGAAGAAAATACTGCAATCCTAGTAGTGTTTTTTAATTTTTATTTTTAACAGCGCTCATCATGCAATATCCGTGATAAGTTAGCTTTACTCTTTAGGTCGATACAATTATGGCGATATCCTGTTTATATAGTTTTTTATGTTGAAAATCTTTTAAAAAAAGTGATTTTTAGTGTGTAAAAGAATATTTATGCATTGCTATTTTCTGATAGCCATAACTTTTTAATTTTTTGAATTTTATGAATCAAAAATTGCCTTCATAAAGGCATTCAACATTCTCAGGAAAAGAGTGAAACCTAAATATAAAAATACATTAAAACAAAATCACTTTACAATTTCCTGAATTAAGAATTAGGATATTTGGAATGCCGGGATATACAGTAATTCAATTCAGAAAGCTATACTGATTGGGTTGGATAAACCGGGCCAATCAGAATGGAGCGACAGTGGAACCATTAAAACTATGGGGAAGTTTAGACCAATCAGAATCCACGGGGGATAGGTTCAAAATACAGTAAAAATGCTGAAAAGAGGTGATTGGATGAGCTATCGGGGGCACGCTGGCTTCAGCCAATCAGAATTGGTAGCGACAGAGACCTTTAAACCTATGGGAGAATTATTGTCAATCAGGATAGGAGCGACAAAGACCCATCTAGTCTATGGAGGGAAGTTGTAGACCAATCAGATATCCACGGCGGAATAAATTCAAATACAGTAAAAAAGACAGAAAAGAGGTGATTGGCTGAGCTAGCGGTGGCTTGGCTATACCAAGCCAATCACGAGCGCGAGCTCACTTCTCCCATCTATAGTCTATGGAGAAGAGATGGGCGCTCTGATATATCGGCGCTCAGCGCTGTGCGGCATGAAGTATTAATAAAAAAATTATTTTGATTAAATGTAAACTTATCAGATTAAGAGCCGAACATTCTTTACAAAATTAAATGCAGTTAAAACAACCCGAACAATAGGTTTGTCGCAGAGATGGTGCTACTAGGAATTTGCAATAGAGAAAATTGCCGGGAAATACAGTAATTCAAATTGTTTAAGCTATTTCATTGGTCGGCATAAAACCAGCCAATCAGAATAGGAGCGAAATGTCCCTTTTACTACCATGGAGGTGAATTGACCAATCAGAATAGAGCGACAATGTCCATTATACCTATGGAGGAGATTGACCAATCAGAATTAGAGCGACAATGTACCATAATATCCTATGGAGAAAAATTGACCAATCATATTCAAGGCGGACAGTTCAAAATACAGTAAAAATGCAGAAACGAGCTGATTGGTTGAAGCGGCGGGGGCTCGTCCAGCTTAGCCAATCAGAGCGCGAGCTACTTTCTCATAGAGTTCTATTGCTCAATTCTGAGCGCGATCTGTGATTGGCTAAGTTAAAAGAGGCGCCGTTATTTGGACCAATGGGAGAGCGAGCGACGCTCCTATGGGTTTTCTAATGCAATCTGAAATAAACTGTAAAATGGCCGAAATCAAATTATAACACTACAGAAGTTGTCCCGATGTGTATATAAAGCGAATAATAATATGGGGGTAACGAAAAAAATATTAAATCATTAAAATCATGTTTCTTTCTTTACTTTCGTTAGCCAAGGATCAATAGTATGGGTGCAGTGTGGATGTAGGCGGTGCCAGCACTGTTAATACATCATCTGATATAATTAATTGGCTCAGTATAGAAATGGTCCAAGCCAAGATAAATAAACTGAATGTGAACAAGGCTCCAGGCCCTGATGGTATACACCCAAGAGTTCTTAAAGAGCTCAGCTCGGTTGTCGGTGTGCCTCTGTATATGATACTTAGCGATTCTCTGGTGGCTGATATAGTGCCAGGAGACTGGAACAAGGCAAATGTAGTTCCCATCTTTAAAAAAAGGCTCTAAGTCTTGCCCAGGTAATTATAGACTAGTAAGTTTAACATCTGTTGTGGGAAAAATGTTTGAGGGGTTCATAAGGGACTATATACAGGAATATGTGGCCGAACATAACATTACAAGTGATTGTCAGAAAGGTTTTACTAAGGACAGAAGTTGTCAGACCAACCTGATCTGTTTTTATGAAGAGGTGAGTAGAAGTCTGGATAGCGGGGTGGCTGTGGACAGGGGTGTACTGTATTTATAGGTCATTCTGCCCTTGGCACTAAACCTGAATACGCGGCCATCAACAATTTGCATTATCACGCCCCTTTCACATGTCACACCCCTTTACAAAAGCCACTCCTACTTTGACCATGTAATGGCTCTAGAAGAAAGCTAATTGAAGGGTTTGCTGTCATCCAGCCTTACTAGACATTGGATACCATATTCATGATCCAGGAGAGCTTGGAGATGCTGCCAAACTGAGCCTGCACCTAAACAATTAGACTTCAACCAATATTTCCATCATACAGTGACCATAGAGTGGTAGACACCAGTGTACACAGGCTCTGCAGACTGTATATTACCTCCATACAGTGACTATATAGTGGTAGACACCCTTAGTGCAATGCACCCGTAGTACGGCCCGCAAATACAGTAATTCATAGCTCTCACTGAAAGCTATGATTACCTGCCGTTTTCCCCAATTTGAACTGCGCGCCGGAAGAAAAGTGACATGTAAAATTCTATGGGAGTAGGCACACACCGTTATAGAAGTACACATTGGCCAGCACATGCTTCAAAAGTACCCGGCATATAGCGGCGTGTACAGTACACATTACTATATGCCACAAGACGTCAGGATAAGCAGGTAATAGGCTAGGATAGGCTTAGATACTCAACGCCAGCAGGTAGGATAACACCGCATAGGATAAGATACCCAATGCCACCAGGTAGGATAACACAGAATAGAATTCCTAACACCCCATGTCTCTGACCCTGACCCCTCCCAACACCCAACGTTTCTCCCACTCCTCCGCGCACCCCACATGTCTCTTACCCACGTCCCCCAGCACCCCATGTCTCTCACCCCCTTCCCTGAGCTCCCCATGTCTCTCACACCTTAGCACCCCACATGTCTCTCCCCCGCCCCCCAGCACGCCATGTCTCTCCCCTCTCCCCCACCACATGTCTCTCACTTCCAGCACGCCACATCTCTCCCTCCTCCCTCCACATGTCTCTCACCTCCAGCACCCCACATCTACCCCCTCCACCACCACATGTCTCTCACCTCCAGTACCCCACATCTACCCCCTCCCCCACCACGTCTCTCACCCCCAGCACCCCACATTTCTCCCCTTTTCCCCCACATGTCTCTCACCTCCAGGACCCCACCTCGCTTACCCCCCAGCACCCCACATCTCTCACCCCTCAGCACCCCTTGTCTCTCACCTCCCGGACCCCACATTTCTCACCCCCAAGCACCCCACGTCTCTCACCTCCATGTACACATACATTCACACACCCATACCCATGTACGCACGCACGCACCCATGCCCATGTATGCACGCACACACCCATGCCCATGTACGCATGCACATACCCATGCCCATGCACGCACACACCCATGCCCAAGTACACACCCCCACACACATACAGAACCATGTACACATGCATGCACCCATACCCATGCACACATACATGCACGCACCCATGCCCATGTGCGCACGCACCCATGCCCATGTACGCACGCCTGCATGCCCATGTATGCACGCACGCACCCAACCATGTACACACCCCCACACTCATATACAACCATGTATACATGCACGCACCCATACCCATGTACATATACATGCATGCACACAACCATGTACACACGCACGCACCCATACCCATGTACACACCCACACACCCATACCCATGTACACATGCATGCACCCAGACCCATAAACACATACATTCACGCACCCATACCCGTGTACACACGCACCCACACACATACCCATACCCATGTACGCACGCACGCACCCATACTCATGTATACACCCATAGCCATGTACACATATATGCACCCGCACCCATGTACATACGCACTCACCCATACCCATGTACACACACATGCACACGCACCGATGCGCGCGCACACACACTCACCCATACCCATGTACGCACCCATGCACAAACGCACTCACCCATACCCATGTACGCACGCACCCATACCCATGTACACACACAGGCACACGCACCCATGCACATCACCCATACCCAGTATGCCCCCATGCACACAGCATCCCCCTTCCCCATGTACAAGGCATGCACATGCACCCATGCCCTTACACACGCTTCACACACCCATGCCACACAAATGCACCCTATACACACACATAGCCAGTCCCATATGCAACCCATACACACAAATGCACAAAAATGTACACACCCAAACCAGTCCACATCCCCTTGTTCCTAAAATATAACAAACAGACAATGTACCTAAGCACCATGCCAGTCCCCCATGGTGTTTACAAGCCATAGAGGAGGGGAGTCACAGAGGGAACCAACACAGATTCCGCCTTCTGCAGAGTGTTTGGCGAGAGGCCCCCCCCTCCCTCTGTCCGACAGTAAGCTCCAGCTGAGGCTTTTCAAAGCCTCCCCCAAGCCCAGAGCTCGTGAGGGGGGGGGCTCCGCTGCTGCAATCTGTGATTTTGCAAAATATGACACTTGGAGGGCAAACAGTAGCGCGCCCTGAACTCCTTTTCACCCCCCTCAGGCTGGAGAGACATCTACTGGGGAGGGGGCAGGATCATAATAAAAAAAAAAAAAAAAAGAAGTATGCACATTCTGTCTAGCGCCGGGTGCTGCCCTAGGCACGTGCCCACGAGTGCCTAGTGGCAAATACGGCCCTGGCTGTGAATATTGTGTCTTTAGACTTTGCAAAGGCGTTTGACACTGTCCCTCATAGGCGTTTGTTGGGTAAATTTGAAACCATTGGGTTACAAATAACAGTTTTCCCAATTTTCATAAAACTGGCTATCAAAGTGG